>CAUYSK010125091.1:0-89994 GCA_963575035.1 Avahi laniger | reverse complement strand
TTGAGTCCTTATTTACTATATGGCAGATAACACTTTAAGTGCTTTCATTTATTAGCTCATGTAATGCTCAGAACAGCCCTACCGGGTAGATGCCATTATTATCCCCATTTAAGATGAGGAAACTGAGGCCTAGAGAGATTAAGTAATTTATTCAAGGCCATACAGTTAGTAGGCCGTACACTAGAATTTGAATCCAGGCAATGTAGCTGTATAAGCAGCCATCTTAGTCATTACAATACCGATAGTATTGAAATCATAGTAATGATGATTGAGAGCAAACTACGCATCAAGCTCAGTGATTGGCAAGGTGAAGATGAGGCCAATGCATTCGAATGTCCTTGGGGACTGTGACCAAGAGATCAGTTACTTCCTGAAGGTAACACCCTTCCCTGGTGATTTTGGAAAGATAGGCAGAGAAGGGGATTGCAGGGGAAAATTATCTTCTGCAGCTGTGATATGCAGCTCCATGCATCCCTTTAATCCACGTGGTTTTCAAAGTCAGATCTTTTCCTACTGCTGAGTGAATATGACACAAGTCTACAGCAGTTTGCACTTGGTTTTTTCTGGTTGCCCTCCTAGTATATTTTCCGTTCGTTATGTTTTGTGTTTCAAATAGTTAGCTCAAGTATCAAAAGCATCGTGCGGAGTTAGATGCTTATGTTTTAAGGTTTTTAAAAAAGTTGATCATTTGATTCCCCTCTCCCTGGGCCATTTGATATTAATCTGAATGAGTGATCTATCTAAGCAGATAGGCAGTAGAGCTGCAAAAATGAACCATCAGGCCCCAAATCCTCCTGGGCACATTTGTGCTCTTTCCAAATTAAACCTCCCAAGTGGGCTCTCAGTGGGCCTGAAAAACATCAGCCGTCCAAGTCACAGGCAGTCAGCAATATCTATAGGCTAATCAGCGGGCAGAGAGAAGCTCTAACGCCGTTTCTGTTCATCTTGCAACGCGCAAATCAATCCACTTTCCCAGCATCCTGCAACTTTATCGAACTCTCGTATCCCACTGCAGAGGACGCCTCCGAAATCTCCTTAATTATATATTTGGGTATTTGCAATCGTGACTCGGCGTTGCAGTCCTGACATCACGGAATGGGCCTCTTCTCAGAAGGCTGTTGTAGCCGCAGCATCTTTCCCGCCCTACTGAGCGCTCACTATAAGCCGGCGCTGGGCTTAGAGTGCCACCGTGCAAGTAGTCTCCGGGGAGCGGCGGTGCAGCCTCTGTCGCGGGCGCTTGCAGCCATTGTGGGGTGGCCGCTGGCCTGCTCGGGTGCTGGCACGCCCTCTCCACGCTGCGACGGGCGGCCTGGGGAGGAGGGGTGCTCGGTGTGCACTGGAGGGAAGGCTCCGGCCCCGCGCCGACCGTGCAGCCGCCCGCGCCCCCTGCGCCTCTCGGGCGCGCGCTCCCGGCCCCGCCCGCGTGCGGCAGACGCACGGCCGCGAGCGCGCGCCCTCCCCGCGCCCCCGCGGCGGACGCACGGCCGCGAGCGCGCGTGCGCCCCTCGGAACGTCCCCGGGAGCCCAGCCAGAGCGAGCGCCGGGGCCCGGCGCGCAGGAGTGAAAAGGAGGCGGCGGCCGCGGCTGCGAGCAACAGATCCGGGCGCAGCCAGCAGACCCGCTCTGCTGCTTGGCGATTTTTTTAATTTCAAAAAATTTATTAAATTTGAAAATCTTGCATTTTTAAATGGCGCTGGCCCCGGGTCAGCGGGCGGTTTTCTCTGCATCAAGATGGGCTTTGCCGTTTCCGTCGTGGGCTCCAGTGGTGGCCTGATTGTCAGTCTTCTCCCGGCGTTTTTAAGGCCAGGAGCCGAGCGCTGCATGTAGGCGAATCACCACCCTACAGAGCATTTTGGCTTTTTAAATTATTGCTGTTATTATTTTGGGCAGAGAACAGTCGATCTCGTGCACGCCGTCTCCTCTGCAGAAGAGGCTGCTATTTGGAGGTGGGTCGCTCGGAGGGTGCAATTCCTCCCGGGGTGAGCGAGCCCCGGCCCCGCGCGCAGTCCAGCGGCCCCGCGTGTGTGTCCTCCCCCTGCCCGCGCCGGGAAAATGGAGGCTGTGATTGAGAAGGAATGCAGCGCGCTCGGAGGCCTCTTCCAGACCATCATCAGCGACATGAAGGTAGGACGCTGGGGCCGTGGCGCACTGACCTCGCCGCCGTGCTTCCCCTCCACCCCGGGCCAGCCGCCCGGCCCTTGCCTGCGTCGTGGCCGCCGGCCACCTGCGGGAGCTCCCAGGCTCGGGTGTCACCTGCTCTCCCCGGGCGCTGCTCGGGGCTCTGCTGGGTCGACGGGCGGGCGGCTCCTCTGAGGGTGTCGGATGCCCCCTAACCTCTCCCCGTTCCTTGTCCCACGGGGCGGCACCATCTCCTTCCCCTAGGAGCTCAGGGCCCCGGCTCCAAGTTTTCTATTGTCTGTCCCTGCACTAAGTGTTTTCGTCCCGCCAGGGCTGGATGCCCGGGCGGACACCTGATTCCCCCGGGTACGGAGTCTGGGCGCCAGGCGTGGTGGTGGGGAGAGAGTGGGGGCTCTGACCGGCCACAAGAAGTCTCCGAGACTGGGAGGGAGGTCCTAGGTTATCAGGTCTACCTGGAGTGGGGGATATGAGCAAATTAGTTATTAATCAGGCTGTTCCAAAGCTGGTGAAGGTGTGCATGCCTCCCCTCAGTCCTCCCCGAGGGCTCGGCGCAGAAGTTCCCAGGGCAGCCTTGCAGGGGTCCCTCCTTCCCCCAGCTGAGGCTCCCGGCCTGAAGGCAAGATTGGGGCCCCCCCAAACAACTGTATCCCGCCCTCCCAAACACACAGACACACACACACACTCTCTCTCTCTCTCTAGGTTTTCTCTTGGAAGGATTGTGAAGATTGTGTATGTGCGCGCGTGCTTGTGCGCGCGCACGCGTGTTGGGGGCGGGGAACAACACCCTGGCTTTTTCCTGCAAAGGGTGGGACTGGGGATAACCTGATCCTTGGATGTGGATTTCCTAGTGCATAGAGATAGACCAGGGCCCTATGTTACCCAGCCAAAAGGAAATACAGCCAGCCGCGCTGGAGCTGGCTGGAGGTGCGAATTGAGGGTGGTGGGGGAATTTTTTTTATGTGTATTTAGGGAGCTTCTCCTTGGCTCTAGCCCAGCCCCAGTTTGCCTCAACAGATCCAGATCCGGGGAGGTGGTGTTTAATTAAAAGCTCGGCTTCCAAAACGAGTGGGCAGGTTTGGAAAGCTGTGCAGCGAGTGGGTGTGGACAGCCCCTCTTCAGCCGCTGCCTGGGCGCCTGGCGAAGCTTTTGTCTGATGAAGTGTGGGGCTTGGAGAGGCTTCGTGCCTCGGAGATGGACTTTGGGAAGGAATGCCCAGCTGTCATGGCCTGCTTCCCCCTTTTAGAACCAACTGCCACCTCACCCAGGGTGAACTTTACCAAGGTGTCTCTGTCCTGGGCTTGTCCATTTTGAAATCCTTCTACAGAGCTCAGTGCCTTTTGTCAGAAATTGACATTCGTGTAGCATAATCTGCGGCCAGAGCCTGCTTGCCTAGGAATGCCTCTAATCCAGCCACTTGGAATTAGATGGATTATTCCCTGTTCAGAGACAGCCCCTTTCATTCCTTTGCCCCCAAACCACATTGAATTATTAAAGTGGTCTTTTGAGACAAAGATTGGTTCCCCTCCATGGACTCCAGTATTAATTGTTAACTTAAATTCTACAGACATTATAGACTATAGTCAAACAAGATTTGGTTTGAGGCACGAATGGTGTTTTCTAGTCTCCAGGGGAGGAATTTGAGATAGGTTGGTAAAGCTGCTTATGTTTTTTTTGAGGAGATAAATGGATGTTTCCAGTCTCTCAGTAGTAACAAGGAGCCCAGTGATCTAACCCATCTATCCACCACAGTCCCGGAATGATCACACCTGGAGTTTTTCTCTCTTTGTTCTTTAATCCAGAATCCAGGCTCAGTTCTTCCCATTGATTAGTTTGAATCCAAAGCCCTTCAGAAGGTGACCCTGTCCAAAGGGTGGGCTGTCCTGCTTTTTACCTGCCATCCTGTGGCTGCTGGGCAGTGTGTTGCCCTGGCTGGGGACTCCTGGATGCTAAGGTGGTGTTTTCCCCCCTCAGCAAGGTTGCAGTTAAAAATAAAGACTTCTTATTTAATGCCCAGTGAATGCTGACCTAGAGTTTGTGGGTCCTGACTTCTTTCCCTTTGAGTTTAGTAGGTTTGTTCAACATCCTGTGGGAAAACATATATTTGAAAGGGTTTTTTGTTTGTTTTGTTTTGGCAGTAAGATTTTCAAAGCAAGGTGGGGTAGAGGACTAAAACATGCCATAGGTTCTGCAGAATTTTAGACTTTTGGGGAGTCGAGAGATAAGGAAAAAGGGAGTGTCTAATTTCCAAGATTGTTTATACATAAGACATTTGCTGAATATTTTCATGGAGTTTTCTTAAAAGACTTCTTCATGGATTAGATGGTAGAGACATTTTAAAAGGAAATTTTAAAATTTTAAAATTTGGGCATCTGGGATAAGCAGTGTAGAGTGGGCAGATGCATTAAGTCATTAGCTGTAAAAGTCAGCTTTTAATGTCTGAAATCGGCTGACTTTCTAATGACCTGCTTATCCTCTTTTTCTCTTCTTTAAACTCCCGAATAATACCTTTGGTCCTCTTTCTCTTTGCTTTAGAGAGAAGCATAAATGTCGGAAACCCATTTGGAATGCCCATCTTGATAACATTTTTAAGTTATTTTCTCAGATGTAATGTTGGACTGGGGTTAGAAAAGGGTAAGGAAAATGGTTTTATTAGTAGCATTTGATTTTCCAAGGCAGCACAGGAAGGGAGTCAGTTTCCTCTTTGGAGAAAAAAAGAAAACAACAAAAAATGGAGTAATTTCAAGGCCTGGCGTCATCCATCTTCTGAAACCCCAAAATCCCAAGATGCAGAAAAGCTAGAGAGGATTCTTTTTGCTTTCTTCTAAGATACTTCCGGCTAAGTAGTCGACCTGGCTGTCAGGGTGTGTGTTTTATTCCAGGGCGTAGGGTGTGGAAGAAATCCTGACTTTTCTTCCATTGGGATCTAGCGCTGTGTAAAACAAGCAGCAGCTGTTAAATAACTTATTGATTCTTTGACTAGAGGAAACCTGGTGGTTTTTTCCCTTTATTCCACCCTGCTGTGGTGGTGGTCACTAATGAATGGCGGTGTGCAAAATCGCTTACTGGCTGCCTTTCCTTCCATCCACATAAATTACCCATCAAGTCGTCTGGTGTGAGTTGGCCCCAAAGGAAAGGGGAGACAAGATATTCGTGTGGCTGGAGGGAAGGGCCCATAGCTGATTTGTCTGAGGAACAGTAGTCTGGAAGTAACCGTTGACTGCCTTCTGATGTGTAGACAATGCTGACTGCTTTGGGGAGGTCCTGGAATCTTTCTGTAGTTTGTGTCCCAGCTCCTGGGAAGGGTGGGCTATACGCTGCAAACAGATTTGTGCCTTTGCTTTTCAGTAATGGAATTGGCATAGAATTTGGTGATGTTTGAGGAGTTTTTAAGACTAGGAGACTTTGCTGGCCAAACTTGAGGGCAGCTCACCTTGTGGATGACTTTCTTCTTTTAATATTTAACTTGGCTTGGAAAAAAAAGCAGTTGGATGCTAAAATCAAATATTTTCCTCACTATTGTTGCTCAAGAACCAGCATGTCAGGAGCTGAATTGCTGAATCGGGCCTGCTGCAGGGAGAACTTTGTACCAGGTTAGGAGAGTGTGTTCAGGGTTATGTGATGTGACGGGGCTGTGAAAACCCCCAACCACACCTGATTCCTCTGCCCACATGTCAGTTAGACAGGGGTGTCCTGTTACCAGCACCTGTGTGCCGCAGAATAGGAGCCTTGTTTGGTTCCTCCCCGCCACCCCCATCCCTGTTTGCCACCAGTATCCTCTCTTCTGAGTTCTGCCTAAAATTAGAACTGCTAAAGGGACTTCTTGAATTCCACGGAAATCTTTCTGCGGTTCGGCATGTCATGATATTTTCCCTTGCTTATCGTAAGATGAAGAATGTGGGTAGTGGGTCCAGCACTGGATAATGATTTCAGGGTTGTTTTTGTCCCTTCATTGCTTTGGGATTCCTGTCAGAGGGAGGTGCATTTCCTTGCTGTTTATTGGGGACCTTCTGTGTGGAAGGCCTTTTGGTAGGCCCTGCCCTTGGAGAGCTCCTTGTCCTGTGGGCTGTAAACAGATAATGTCGGTACTATATGGTGGCCTTGAAGGAAGGGCGTCAGTCTCTGCAGGACTTCCCTTTGACGCTTCAAAAAAAAAAAGTTTTCTCTAGGAAGATACTGGAAACCCAGCCAAGGCCTCAGCCAGGTGCTCTGAGGGAGGTGGGCCGCTCTCTGTAAACGATGACAGCCACACAAAGGCAGGACAAGCAGAGCCCTTGTAAAGGACAGATGGGCCCCATGTTGGCTTTTCTCTTAGCAAATGGTTGTGTTTGGCTAGGGTTTTACAGCTTCCTCATTTTGGGCCTGTGGGAGAAGAAGGCAAAGTAAAGATGTCATAAAACTGACAGCAGGAACTGCCTGGAATGGGTGCCTGCTCAGAGATTTAGGGCCTTGTCTGTGTAGATCAATCTTTTTGGTGTCTTAGGTGCAAATCTTATTGTCATGGTTTGGAAAGATACCATTTTTGGTCTTGGCTTGAGTGTTTCTGTGGGGAAACCCCTTATACATCCGATTTAATCAATGAGGGGTGGGGAACCTGCGGCCTCAAGGCCACATGTGGCCCTGCAGATCCCCAAGTGTAGCCCCTTGACCAATGCAAAGCTCAGAGAACAAATCCCTTTATTGAAAGGATTTGTTGTGTAAAATTTGGATTCAGTCAAAAGGCCACACTCAAGGATCCAGAAGGCCACATGGGGCCCCAAGGCTGCAGGTTCCCCACCCCTTAGAACTTGTTGCCTGATGCAGTGAACCTTTATGTTCTGAAACTCCCCAGTTTGTAATGCCCCAGACGGAGAGAGGAGGTCATTCCTAGGTTTCCATGGAAGGTAAGCTGAGCTTGGGTTTTGCCCGGGTCAGTGATCACCCAGTTCTTACTGGCATCACATTATAGTCACTCTTCAGTATTTACTGAGCGTCAGCTGCGTGGCAGGCACCAAACTCAGTGTTACTATTGCAGTAAGTAAAAACACAGAATTTCCAGTTAAACGTGCCTTTTGGATAAATAGCGAACAATTTTTTAGCATAAGTATGTTCCATGCATGATATGTCTTTTCAGCAGCTGACCTCTTGTCCATTGAACTCTGCTTTTGCATCTTGGTCATGGGGAAAAGGAAAAAGCTAAAATGACATCCATCAGTTTGGCTAGCTCACTTGAGGTTATTAAAATGCTTAGAAGGGTGGAAAGGTTGAAACTATCGATCCATTAGATGCTTTATCTACAATTTTCACCTAGGCTTTTTCCATCTTCACAGGCATGGGTGAGAGCTGGCAAGATTCCTTCTGTAGTGAGACCATTTAGATGTTCAAACTGGGTATGGAAAAGTGAGATCATTTTGAGTTCCTCAGTATTTCTTGGAACTGCCTTCGGGCCCTTTCCCCCCAAACCCACACCTCTGTAAAAACAAACAATTACCTCTCTCCAAACCAAACCAAAGCCAAAGGACAGATTTAGCTGAGGAGGACACCAGACAATAAGTATTTGAGGCCTCTTAGAGGGAACTGACTGATGCCTTAACAGTTTAACTCAGATTTGGAGATTACACTGCTGATATGGCCTTATTAAGTAGCAAACGGGAGAGACAAACCGGAGTAAATTAATTGGCCGAGCATTAAGGAAGCCCGTTGTATTTCATTGCCAAGGTTCTCCCTTGAATTAACTGGAGACCGCAGAAGGTTTCATCTGAGTATGTTACACCAAAACAAATCAAAATGACCAAAAAAATAAAAAGCAGTTTTCAGTGCAGAATCCATTCCAGAGCAGCCTACCTCTTAGCACTCGGAAGGCCTTGGCATGCAACTCTCTGATCTTGGCTGCTTCCTGATTTAGTTGGAGGTGGCTGTGTTTTTACCTACTGAACAAATGCGAGGGTTTTGGTTGTTTAAGATGTGCTGGTGTGCCACTTGGCACATAGTAGGTGCTCAGTGTGCATTGCATGCCATGAGCAGGGAACAGAAAGGACTTGGTGGGGACCTACTGTGTGCCAGGCATTGTGCCAAGTGATTGGTTTGCATGATGTCATGTCTTCCTCACATCTACCCACTGAACAGGTGAAAGGACCAAGGCTTAGAGGGATTCAGTAACTTATCTAAGGCCATGGAGAGGTGGAGCAGGTACTCAGATCTCAGCCTGTTTGGCCCTGAAGCTGGAGTTGTGTAGAGTGTGCCTAAGTAAGCGAGAGGGGATGTGATGAGTAAGCTCGACCTGAGATGCTGTGAGGCCTCTTGTGGGGTGGGCAGCTCCAATCTGGCCGTCACATTTGTGGAAATCATTTCATTTATGATATGTTAACATAGTGCGGCTTCTTTCCCTCTCCCACTTACCAGTCTTCTCCAATAGACGACTTGGCATCCCCCCCCACCTTCCTCTCGTTCCCCTGGGTGTGCAGAAGGCATAGAAGCTTTGGGGCCAGGCTCAGGCTTGTCACCTTCAGCATGTGTTCTTGTCCCCACACAAAGTACATGGAGTCTTCTCAGTGACTGGCCATGGATCCTGGGAATCGGTTGGTGCCTGAGGTTGGGCGACTCTGCAAGCCTGGCAACCCCCGCGCACTCTCACAATCATCTGAGTTAACTAAGTTCACCCAAAGTTCAAGTGGCTCCTGCAGGAGAACTCCTTACCTTGAACTCGCCTTGTGTCCGGCCCGGCCCTCCCTCGTAAAAGAGCTTTCTGCATTTAATCGTGTCCCGGCAACCCTCCCGTTTGGGCCGAGTTGGTAGAGCCATCACAAGTCTGTGTTTGGAGCGGCTGATGGGCTCGCCGAGAAAATTCCTTCCTGTGCTGATTCTTGGCATCTGCAGCTTTGGTCATAGTTTCTGAGTGGTTTTTCTTTTCCTGTCTAGTTTAAGTGGAGTGAAAAAAAATCAGTCGAGTGCCTTTTGAGCCGTGTGTTTTTATTTGCTTTCTTTCTCTCAAAGAATTGGATGGCAGAAGTTTCAGTTCATTCAGCGTCAGCAGCCTCCTGAGCACTTGGCGGACGGAGGGGGAAGCAGATTCTTCCCGCGTCTCCCTCCTCTGCCACCTCCTGCACGACAGGGACCTCCAGGGGCTACAGGAGTGGGTCTTGCCAGAAGAGGAGGTTCTGGGCAGGTGTACCTCTTTCCGTAGAATGGGCATGGTTATAGGGAAGGGCCCTTTGGGTTCCGTGGGAGCTGGAAGATGCTGATGCCTGTGCCCCACTCCCCAGAGGCCCTGATTGAGTGCTCTGGGTGCATCCTGGGCCTTACGATTTTGAAAAGCAGCCCAGGTAATTCTTGTGTATATCCAGGATGGAGAACCGCTGAGCTAGTGTAAGGCTTCCCCTTGCACAATTTCAGCTCCTCAAAGTGTTTTCTCAATCTTACCTAAGTCTGAATAGAAGCACCTTCGGATGGTTGCACAACAGTGTGAATATACTTAACACTACTGAACTCTGTGCTTAATGATGGCCAAGATGGTAAATTTTAGTTATGTGTATTTTAGTACGATTAAAAAGAAAAATTATAGAAACTTCGGACAAAATGTTAAAGTACATAAATCGAAATAGAAAAATAAACAACAGGCTGGGCGTGGTGGCTCACGCCTGTAATCCTAGCACTCTGGGAGGCCGAGGCAGGCAGATCGTTTGAACTCAGGAGTTCGAGACCAGCCTGAGCAAGAGCAAGACCCCATCTCTACTAAAAAAAATAGAAAGAAATTAGCCAAACAGCTAAAAATATATATATAAAAAATTAGCCAGGCATGGTGGCACATGCCTGTAGACCCAGCTACTAGAGAGGCTGAGGCAGTAGGATTGCTTGAGCCCAGGAGTTTGAGGTTGCTGTGAGCTAAGATGATGCCACAGCACTCTAGCCCGGGCAACAGAGTGAGACTCTGTCTCAAAAAAAGAAAGAAAAATAAACAACAAAAGCATCTTCAGAGTATTTTGCTGTGGTTTGTTGATCTATAATAGTTCTGTCCAATACAATTTTCTGCAATGATGGAAACTGTCAGATACATGAGCCACTAGCCACATGTGACTGTTGAGGACATTAAGTGTGGCTACTGTGACCAAGGAATGGAATTTTTAACTTTATTTATTTTTGATTTGTTTAAATTTAAAAAGCAATATATGGCTGGTGGCTATGGTATCAAATGGTGCAGATCTATAACTTGTAAATAAATAAAAATCGTGTGCTTGCTTTGTAACACAGCTTCCTGCCTGTCCTCCCTTCTGCATCTTGCTACAACACTGCCCCTAAACTGCTGCTGTAGAAATTCTGGGGCTACCGCTGACCTAGGAGTCAAAGGGATCTGATTTCAAATCTGGTGGGCAAGGTACTTAGTCTCTCTAAGCCTCAGTTTCCTCTTCTGTAAAGTGGGTCTAATGAATTACCCCCCTTACAGGGTCATGAGGACTCTGAAATGAGATATCATATATGAAGGTTTTCACATGGTGCCTGGCGCGCATGCACTCAAGTGTCAGCTAGTGTTATGATGTTACCCTGTCTTGTAGACTTGGGGATGAAATATGTTGAAGTCTTAAAATCAGTGTAGTAATTATCGCCTCCATTTCTCTCAGGGCAAACACTGCCCCACCCTTAAGGAGCAGTACTTAGTGCTTTCAGTGAAGTTGCAGGAAATGAACTTGAGTTTTTTTTTCTCTTGCTAAATAAATCACCCCTGAGTTCATTGTGACTGTCAGCTCGTCCAACCGGGCCTATTTGCATTCAGTTTCTCAATTTGCAAACCCCACTGCCTGTTTATAGGGGTAGAGGAGGGTGGGGTGCCTTGCAAGGGTCCTCAGGGCATTTACTTTAATGTTTTAGGAAACAGAATGTCTATTTTAGAGATGCTAAAGCCAAGGGGAGGGGAGTTGCTTTTGTAAGGGCCGTCTTTTTCTGTCTACATCCTTTGAGTTTTCTTCTTTTTCAGGGGTGACTTCACTTGCCTCTATCCTGCCCTGTAGCAGCAGCTGTGTACTGAACCTCGGCCCCTTCCCAGGACTTGGCTGTATGTGGGCTCTGCCTGTCTGCCGGCTGTGGCCCTCCCGCCTTAGCTGGTGTTTGAGAACCCAGCGATTTGGCCCCTGCTGAGTGGCTCCCCTGGCTTCCCTGAACACATCCTGTGCTCCTCACTCTGGCAGGGTGTGCCGCCCCTGCCACTGCTGCCTGTTAAATCCTCATCCTTCAAGGCCCCGTTAGAAAGTGACCTCATCCTCTGGTCCCTCCTACTTCCTCCAAGCTGGAAACCCTTAAGTCATTTTTCACATTCTTTGTTGATTCTATCTGGTATTTATTACATTCTCCCTTAAAAAGTGGTTGCCCTGGGGCTTCGCAGCCAGGCGCTGCCTCTTTCTAGCTCTATTACTCTGGACAAGTCACTCAACTTTCCTGAGCCTCAATTTCGTGATCTGTTAAATGGGGGAGGAGGTGAATAAGACCTTCCTCTTAAAGTTGTTGAGTATTAAACGAGAAAGTGTATGTAAAGGGCTTAGCGTGAAATAAGTGCTAAATAAATGCTCTGTGTATCTGCCTGTGCTGCCCTAGGTGTTCCTAGCAGGGTGCCCTGCCCATAGCGGCACTGGGTTGTGGATGTTTCAGAGAACAGGAGAAACCTGTGTCTTCACTTTGATAATACAATAGACGAGTACAATGCTTTTCAACTTTCAACATGTACATAATTTGAGAGCACACAGTACATGTGTTCAACAAATATGATGCCAGGCACTGCTGGGTGGTGGAGATATACTGGTGAACAAGACAGACACGGTCCTTGCCCTGAAATGTGCAAGCTAGAAGAGAGGCAGGCAGGTAATTAGAAGTTAGTGAGATCTGCACCATGATAGAGGTCAGCAGGAGATTATGCGGGGCCTCTGGGGAGAGAGCCTCTGATTCCCGTTTGGGGTGGGAAGAGAGTTTGGGAAGACTTTTGGTCTAGGTGACACTCAAACCGAGAACTGAGTTTTAATTTACTTATTTAACAAGCCTTGATGTGACTACCAGGAACTATGCTAAGTGCTTGCCAAGTAAAGACTTACTTAATCTCCCAGTGACCCAGTGAGGTAGTTACAGTAACTGTTAATATTATAGTTCCCATTGTATAGATGGGGAAACTGAGGTGTAGAGAGGTTAAGCCACTTGCCCATGTTGTACAACTAGGGACAGGCACAGCTGGGAGTTGAATCCAGGCCGTCTGGCTCCAGGGTCTGTGTTCTTTTCCACCCTGCTGGGCTGTCTCTTACAGCATGGCATTTTAGATTCTGTAATGGTTGTATTTCATCAGTCTCTTTGATTGTTCTGTCTATACCATTAGGACTCAGGATGAGCCAGATAAAACACACAAAGATCTAGACTTGTCTCTGAGCCTCTTCCAGAAGCTCAAGGGGTCTCCCTCTAATTGAAGAGGAATAGGACCTGGCTGTTGACATCGAGCTATTGGGCAATTGACTCACCCGGGCTGGTACCTCTAACTTGTCAGCGGAGAGGACTATGTGGGGAACCGTGGGGAGTGAGACCACAGGGTCTGATACAGCTGTCCAAGGTGGCAGCCACACAACACACTCATTTTGCTGGAGAAACCCCTCCGTCAAGGGTCACCCTAGTAACGGCTCTGCACCCCACATGACTGAGTGCAAAACAGGAAGAAGGGGGGAGATATTTGCAGCAGGAGGCTGGAAATGCTTGGGGATTAGTTCCCAGGGAGACCTCACTTCTGAGGCCAGCTCCGTTCCTGCAGCTGAGCGCACAGCCATTAAGGAAGTCTTTGAGTTTGGTTTAATGGTCTCTTTTTGTTTTGAAGTGACTGTTTACTGAACCTTCAAAGCCAACTCTTGCAGCAGGATGTGATCGAGGGCCTGAATAATTGGATGAGGCACCCCTATAGGAAGCAGGTAGAGGGGAGCAGAGCCAGAAGTAGCCCATGGCCAAGCCTTCCGTCTGAGCTGCTGCGGGAGGGACTGAGGTCGTCTTGCAACCAGAAGTAGAGCTGGTGCAAGGGTCCCCTGGAACCTGGCCTCTTTGATGTTATCCTGGCCTTAATTAGGAACACCCTAATTAAGTCACAGAGGAGGCAGCTTTTTTCTAAAAAAAAAAAAAAATTAGCAAATGTTTTGAGAGCATTTCATGAGGGAGTGCTTCTCAAAGATTATGTAAGTAATGTAAAGTTAATGGGAGAAAAACTAGGAACTTCAGTTAAGTAAAAAATAAGTCACCACAGCCACTTGATTACAAAGTGGGTTATGTACAGACACTCACAAACTCACAAGAGCACACAGATTTTAAACAAAGGGTCATGCAGCCTGTGCAATGTCAGAAATTCTTTTTTCACTTAGCGACCCAGTGTCCTTGCCTTTCCGTGTGTGTAGTTATGAGCAACATCAGTTTTAATGGCTGTGCAGCATTACATTGTTTTGCATGTCTATGATGCATTTGATCAACACTTATTTGAGGGCCTACTGCGTGCCAGGTTCAAAGTGCTGGTGATATAGCCTTGAATAAAATGGACCCAAATCCATGCCCTCCTGGAACATTCTAGTGGAGTAGGGGTGCTGGTGAGGGAAAGACAAATGGAATAAACTAATTCTCTTGTACATTAGAAGGATCTGTGTGCAATAGGGAAAAAGCAGTGTTGCTGTTTTTTAAATAGCGTGATTAGGAAAGGCCTCACAGAAAAGGTGACACTTGAGCAATAACTTGTCAACTGTGTGGATATTGGGGGAGGAACGATCCAGGTATGGGAAGAGCATGTGCAAAGGCCCTGAGGTAGGAGGCCACTTCCTTCCTCATTCTTGTTTAGGCTGCATCCAGTTTTTCACTAATTGCAAGCAGCACTGTGATGAGTGTATCTTGATCGGTATATCTTTGTTGCTGGACATCGATTTACATCGATGGTTTTCCCCTGAAGCATTTATCCTGGATCAAAAGGTGTGCAGTTCTCGAGGCTTTTGAAACCCACTCCCCAGTGCCTTCCAAAAAGCATTTCTCAGTCCACACTCCCCTGTGTGGGTGCTCATCTCCAGGGATTCCTTCTGAAGGAGCCAGACATGGACATTAGGACCAAGAAGTTGCTGATCCCCAGCTTCCAAGAGCTCAAAGGGACATGTGGCACCATATCTAATGCAGTGATTCTCAAATCTTGCCATATGTAATTTTTAGCAAGTGAGAGTGTACCCAGGGAATGGGTTAAAATGCAGACCCTCAGGCCCCATCGCCAGAGACTGTGCAGATCTGGGGTGGGGCTCAGGAATCTGCAGTTTTCACAAACACCTCAGGTGATTCTTGGTAGGTTTTGCTGGGATTGCACCAGAAGTACATAGAAGGTGGGGGTGGCTCTCGGGCCACCCTGAGCTACCAAGAGCTTCCTCTGCAGCTCACGAAGTGAGTCAAGAGCTATTTCCCTGCTCTCTGGCCCCTGCCCCACCAAAGATATTCCTAGAATGTGTTCCAGGTAGACAAAATGAGTCCCGTGCCTAGACATAGCATGGTCTCCTCGACTTCTTTCCTTGGCTGATTCTGTCTTTAGCAGGGAATCCTTTCTCCCTCCTTCCTTCTTTCCTTCCTCTTAGCCAAGAAAATTCCTGTTTGGCCTTGAGACCAAGGTGAGGCCTTACTCCACTCTGCAGAGCTTGCACCAACCCCACCTTCTAGTGCTTTATACTTGGAGCGTGCTGCCCTCCAGGGCTTTGGGATGGATGGTTTCCACCTCAGCTTTCCTGCTGGACTGAGTTCCCCAGCCCTTTGGTCTCTTATCTCTGTGTGACCTACCCTACATACGAGGTGCTCATTAAATGTCCCACTCAGGGTGACCGGCATTGTATGTTGTTTCATTAAAGCAGTATGTGCTAGTCACCCTTCTTTTTCCCCATAACCTCATACCCATGATTTGAGGTGGAGACTGCCATTAGCATCGTCTACAGGGCAGCACCAGGTGATTAAGTAACTTGCTCAAGGTCAGCCAATGGGTAGCTCTGAATTTGGCAGACTGACTCTGCAGTCATGCTCTTAACCACCAGGACACACTAGGCCTTTCAGACTCTGGAATATGGCTGCACATTGGGTCCTCTATCTAGGCAGGGAGAATGACATTCAGTGGAAAGACACTTAAAAAAAAAGGCAATGACTATAGCAAAGACAAACACAGTTTTCTCCTTTTTTGGTGACATTGGTGCCCTCTGGTCTTCACTGGCCACCAGGGCATCATTCCTAGCAGCCTGGGGTGGGAGTTGGAGTTGTGGAGGAAGTGCTGCCTTTGCTTCAAAGGGGACATCTGTCTTGTGGAAGGTGGCAGAGCACACAAAGTGTGCACAGTGCAGCAAGGACAGCACCTGCCCCCAGAGTGGCTTGACAAGTTCATCACACTGTCCCTGCCTGGGAACAGGTTACGATTTAGAAGGGAGTATAAGGTGAACACAGAGGTGCTCATGTATGGGAGCAAGACTTCAAGCCTGTTCCTGGTCCTCTCTAGGGTCGTGGGCGTGTGTGTCTGTTCAGGGTGTTGGAGAGATTGGCCCCAAGAGGAACAGATCCCTAAAATGCTGAAGCAGTTTTGGAGTTGGGTGGAGGCAAGTCAGAGAGGGCACTTCCGGGGAAGAGAAGTGGGTAAGTGTAAGTGTGCAGACGTGAAGTAATAGTGAAAAGATTTGGCATTTTATAGAGTGTGTGGTCACCAGGTATTTTGCTGAGGTTCGTTATCTCATGTGGACATTTATAGACAGGAGTAAGCAAACGAGTTCTGGCCTCTGGATAGTGGGACAGCGGTTAGAGGGGGAGCTTTAAAGGTACACAAACATTTCTTACCAGCCTTTAGGTAAAAGCAGCCAGTCCGTGTATTAGGTGATTAAATATTGAGTTCCCAGGTTTCCAGATGTGGAGAATCAGCCAATCATAGGTGAACTCATGGAACAGTTTTATTCTTAACAGAACTGT
This sequence comes from Avahi laniger, assembly GCA_963575035.1. Lineage (NCBI taxonomy): Eukaryota > Metazoa > Chordata > Mammalia > Primates > Indriidae > Avahi > Avahi laniger. The sequence goes on along the minus strand of CAUYSK010125091.1, from coordinate 73,920 downwards.
ACAAGTTTAGGAGCAGTTAATGCAGTTAATTGGGTAAGAGGGTAACATCTTCCCTGAACTTGGGCAAATTACTTACCCTTTCTGTGCCTGAGTTTTCCAGGGTTAAAAGGGAAGTGTTACTTGGCTGTTCTCCCAGTTGCTCTTTTGGGGTTGTGACAGCCTTTGTACTCTCACAGGTACTGGTGACCTGGGAGGTGGTGTTCTCAATGAAGATCACGAAGTCAGGTTGGGCTCCTAGATGGCAGGTTTTCACCTTTGAAAACTGGGTCATGCATGTGTCAGGTGGCTAGTGATGGAGGCAGTCACCACCTCTTCCTCTGTCTTTTTTGGCAGGAGGGACTGAATAATCAAGGAAATACCATGGCAGTAAAAATTGGGAGTGGGGGAGAACAAGATGAATTTAGGGGACGGAAAAGGAGAGAGAAGGGTGTTTTATTTTCAAAGAACCATGGAGCATGGAACACACACACACACACACACACACACACACACACACATTTTTGTAAAGATTAGAAAGTAGACCCAGAAACCTAGTTGCAGTTGTAGAACACCCCAGGGATGCCCGGGGTGACTTTGTCATAGTGCGGCCAGTGCCGTCCAATAGCACTTTTTGCAGCGATAGAGATGTTCTGTGTCAGCGCCAACCAACATGGTAGCCACTAGGCTACCATGAAGTATGGCTAGTGGAACTGAGCAACTGAATTTTAAATTTTATTTAATTGTAATTTACATTTGAATAACCCCATGTGACTGGTAGCTCCCCTCTTGAATGGCTCAGGAGAGACACAGGAACGCTTACTTGTGGAGAACTTAAAGAATAAGATGACTTCGAAGATACGTTTGACATATTTGTTTGGCCTTTTTATTTCAAGTAGAGACATACCCATATGTCAGAAAACAGACAGCCTGGGCATCGAACCTAGTAACGCAGGAGGAGGGAAAGCTTGATGTCTTTGATTTATCGACTGAGGGTGTTATAGTTACAAATGGAGCTGTTTGCGGCGGGGCAGGGGAGGATGGACGGAGAAGTTCAGTGCTCTCTTTCCTAGGCATATTTATTGCTGGTGTGCTTGGGTGAGTGGGTGAGGGTGGGCGGCAAGGAAGCAACCATTGATTATCCCCAAGGCTGTCATCCACTTGATGGACAGGGATAATTAGTGGCTTTGGCAAGCCCCAATCAGAGAATAAAAGCCCAGGGACGGTATTTATGATGGATGGGCTTACCCAGTGCCTTTCATCTGAGGATCTTAGGAGCCCTTCATCTTGCAGGATGGGGTGGGGAAGGGTGGTTTTGGGGACAAAGCTGTGACAGGCATTCACAGGCCCTGTCCATCATCCTGCACACCCACTTCTGGAAGCGCGGTGGATTCCTGCCCCATCCTTGAGGAAGCACGGAGCCCAGAGACGCTCCGGCTTAGGTCAGAAGGTGCCGGCTCCCCTCCAAGCTGCTTTGCTCTTCGTTTCTCTGGAGTCGGAGCTCATCAGGGGTGTACCTAGAAGAAGGGGAAGGATGGTGTCGGCTGCTTTCCTCATGCTCGCCCTGCTGAGGTTCCCACAAACCTGGGGAGGGACATGGTGGCAGGGGTGGCTGTGGCACCAGGAGGTTGAAGAGCCCCTTGCAGACTGGCTCTGCTGATCTCCTGGTGGAGGAAGATCAGGCCCCGTGTTCACAGAAAGACCAAAGATAAGATAAAATTTACCCCATAGTCATACCATAAGTGATAGCAACTGTGACCATTTCAGCGCATTTCTACCAGGCCTTTTTCTGCACAAAGGGTTTTTCTTTGTTTTGTGCTTCGTGTTTTCTTTTTCACGTGGTTAAGGGTCCTGCCCATGGTGGCATTATCGTTCCCTGGGGCCGTCTGCAATTGTAATCAGGTGCTGTGTGTTCAGGGGACCCTTGGCCCCTCCCCTCTTTGACGGGGCTCCTACAGGACTGGCAGATAAAGCAGGAGCCTGCCGTCTGAGCCACCGTCTGCAGCGCCGTGGCCCTGAACTCTGTCCATCTGGCCGTTTGCACGTCCCAGAGTCAGGGAATGCTCGGACTGCCACGCCAGCCAGCTCTGGCACCGCATGTCTGCCTGGAACACTTTGCTGCAACCTCTCTGGGCCTCAGTTTCCTCAGCTGTAAATTATAGCAGCACCTGCCTCACAGGGCTGTTGCGACATGTAATGACCAGTGCCTGTGGGCCAGCGACACTCAGACAGCAAATCAAAACCTGCATGTTTACACGCTCCCCAGGTGATGATATGTAAATTAAAGTTTGAGAAAGACCAATATATACACCTGGCACCTAGCAACTCTTTAGAAAGTGGTCATGCTTAACGACCACGATGATAACAGCGATGCTTGTCAGCTTGTCAGGGTGGAGAGGGATGCTTGGGAAGTTATCTGGCCAGTCATAAGCCCTACGGCTTGAATTCTCAGCCATAGCCGTGAGCCAGCCTCTGTCTGGCACCTCTGGGGCAGAAGAAAGGCCTCTGAGCTCTGTAGCCTGTGCCCTGCTCATTCCTATTTCGTTCCTGACTAAACCGAATTCTTCCTCCTCTTGCGAGTCCTGCCCAGCTCTCTAGCTCCTCCCAGGTTGCCCTTTCTCTGGTGGCCACAGTACCTCTGTGCCTTGTGTGGCAGTGTGGTGTCGAATGCCCTCAGCTGTCCCTCGGGGTTCCGCTGTCACAGTGGGGCTGGGCTGGGAGAGGCGGTTGCTGCATTATTTATGGAGCGCTGTTAGCTAGCCATGCGGATGAGTTACACACGGTTTATTCTTCTGCACCATGGGTGGGATGCCATCCGGGGCCTCTGTTTAATACAAAACAAAACAAAGCCAAACAGAACCACAAGCCCGAGTGGCTGTTGGCTGACTCTGTGCCCTGCATTAGGTGAATGGTCTGCCCCGGCCTTCTGGCCATAGGGAAAGTGGAGGAAGGAGGAGGAAGATGAGGAGAGGGACTCAGGTGGGGGCGGGGAGCCAGCTGGCAGATTTGTTTAGGTGACCACCAAACTCTTGAGAAATTGAAGGAGATTTAGAGGCCTTTTCCCTAAAAAGTAAGAAAATGACATCATTATTCTCTTCGCTCCCAGAGGGACCAGACTGCCACCAGTGCTGTGACCCATCAGCCAGGTTCTCCCATCATCGGGCTGGTTTGGAATTTATGTCACTCGACATCTGAATGAAGGCCACCTTGCTCTGCCCTGCTGTCCCATTTGTGGGTTGGCTCTAGGCCTTGGCCCCCTTGGCCACCTTGCCGACTTGCTGTGTCACCCCAGGGTTAACACGCCACTCCGGTGTCTCCCAGAGAGAGCCAGCCATGTCCAATGCCTCCCCGGCCTGTGCCTCTTACTGGAAGTGCTTTTCCTTCCTCCCCCATTTCTCTGTCCTTGTCCCTCCGGCTCATAGATGGCCGATTATATGATGATGTGATAAGTGGAGGGAGTGGGTGCAGCTAACTTGGAAGGGTAGGCGGGAAGTTGGGGGTATGTCAGAGAATGTTCTGGAAGAGGTGACAAGTGAGCTGGGTAGTGAGGGCTAAGTAGGAGTTTTCAAGATGGCTGAATCCCCCTGGATATTTGAAGAGAAGACAGCCATCGGGTGGTGTGTGTGGGGAGTGTGAATTAGCTCTGTCTGCAGGGAGCCCTGTCTCTCACTGTGGAAAGAGGGGACTGTCACACAGTTTGATTGAGGAAGTCCTCTATGTAAACAAACTGGCTTTCTCCTCCTGTGTCTTTAACAGGGGCCTTTTCCTTTCTGTCAGAACCTGGTGTGATCTGAGTTCTATTTCCCACACACTCCCTGTAGTGCTCCAGAAAATTCCCTACCCTCTCCTACAAAGAAATTCAAGCAATTCCTGGAGGAGAGTCTTCTTCCTTTGCCTTGTGACTTTGGACTTGGCAGAGGCTGGGGGCTTGGTGAGAGTTTTGTTTTCTTTGATTTTGGTCTGTCTGGAAAATTGTGAAGCCTTTGTGTGCTCTCTCTGGTGGACTCCACAGTGGGGTCTGTGTGGAAGCGTTTTCATAGCTCCGGGACTGCATTCCTGGGGATTTCCTCGACATGAATAGAGCACAGCCAGCAACCTCAGGAGAGAGCTTTCTGGGACTTCTTGGTGGGTGGGTGCAGATTAGAAAATCAAACTATATGGGAATTGCCTTCTAAAAGGGTTCCAGTGTCTTGGTTTGCAGGTTTCTTTTGAACTTGAGTATGGTCACTGTTACACAGCCTTATAGTCAAAAATCCAGGGCTCTTTCTCTGTTGCCATTTAATCTTTTTACGGTTACCTTCTCCCTCCTTTCTTACTTCCTCCAAGCATTTGAATTTTTGTAGTAAAACTGCTTTCAGGTGGGTAGAAACATCTTTTTTTTCCTTGAAAGATACTTAAAAAAATCTGGAACAACCCGACGTCACCTTGCTTTTAAATTTTATTAATAATAACATTTACACATTCTTTTTTCATTTCTCAACAAGGAGGTTTTGTCTTATGTTCTTAGAAGTTGATTTTTTTTCCCCTTTTTTTAGAATCCATTAAATTATATATTGCCTAAAACAGGTGGGCCTGACACTTTTTGATAGACTGTCAAATATCATTAAGTCAGGAGAGAGCTGATTTGGGCGGCCTTCCTGTGGCTGAGTGGGTGTTCGTAGGTGGGGAGCTGTGTGCTGTACCCCTTGACTAGAGAGGGGACCCTTCATTGGTTGCTAATTTGGTAAAAACCGAAATGAAATTCCACATGTGGGCAGATAAGTGGGATTTTTTAAAGTAGTTTGAGTGGTTGTCGATTTCAGGCACATTCACTTTGTGATCGAGTACTCCACCCCACCATTTGCCTAGGAGTGACAGACACATCGTCTGGTACTGTGCACCCAGCTGCCTCGCTCTGTTTCTGCTTTAACCATGGTTAACTAATAGGGAGGTGCAGAATGCTTCCCACAGTGGCTGGTTCCACACCTGGGACTAAGAATGAGAGATTCCAGCTTGGAGAGACAGTCTGATTTCGAGAGTTTTTGACCTCTCTCCCACAGACATCCTCATAGAAATGTTTATTGAGCGCTTACTATGTTCCAGACACGCCCAGCACTTTTTATGTGTGACCTCATGTATTCCTCGTACCAGCTCTGTGAAATAGTGATTTATCCCCATCCAGGGCTTGAATGACTTGCGGAATGTCACATAGCAAATGGGAGAGCTAAGACTCAGTCCAGGAGATTGGACTCTTAAATTTATGTTCCTTATTCCTTTCCAACATTCTTTCAATGTTTGGTAATTGGTATGGTTGGTAATTTGGTAAATGGTTGGTTAATGGGGATGAAATTATTTGCTTTTATTATTGTCATTATGAAGAAATGGGGCCTGAGAGGTGACTTCCCCCAGTATGTTGCTGGCAGGGCTGTGACTAGACCTCAGGACTCGGCTGCCCAGGCTCTGCCAGTCCTGTGTGTTCTCAGTGAGCATGCCTCACCGTTTCCATAAGAACTATTATTTATCATCTCAGTGGCCTTCTTCAGGGCTCCCTGGATGGCAGTGGTTGCTGGGAGAGGCTCTGGCCTTCTTGTCCTTCTCCCTTGTGTAGCTGAGAGATGATGGCACCTTTGCCTAGAAGTAGGCGGGCAGCGTTTCTGAACATGCTCAGGCCTCTCAAAGCGCTTTTCATTGTGTCTTGTGCCTCAGAAAGAGAAGGAATGGCCAGGTGAGGCTGTTGTTGGTCAGTTGAACCTTTGTGCCCTTAAGGATGCCAGCTGTTGTCCCTGTGGACAGAGATCTGGAGTGGCCAGCCAGAGGACTCTGATGTTGACCCTTATCTCTTTAATTACTTGGATGTAGATGCAGGAAGAGTGTTTGTATCTGGACTTGGTAAGATAATGGTGAGTATATTGGGTGCCATAATTAGGATTCCCCCGTGATGTCTTGATGGGCCTGCAGTGGTAGCCTGAGCTCTTGTAAGGTTTCATATCAGTTAATACACAGTTCTGCTCTTGGGTTGAAGAAACTCCCAGGGTACAAACCGAGGATGCAGACACGTGGTAATAATACCTGTGCACGGGTGTTGGTTGACAACAGGTCAGGTGTAGCTGCCAAAGGGCCTCTGCCAGGAGCCAGTCAGACGGGATCCCTGCCCTGGTGCAGCTAGGTATCCCATGGGAGCACATGCTGTTTAGAGGAATAAATCCAGAGACCTGTGTGCGGGCCACACAGGTCTCACATGCACAAATGCAGAACTGATGGGCGTGGTCTGGCAGCATGTGCGAAACAGACTATAGGGTTTGGGGGGATTGTAAATTCATGGTGCTGTTGTAGCCAGAACCTCTAATTTGATCTTAGACTTTTTGTGCAATGACTTTATTGTTTTCATTAAAATGATACATGGCCCTTATAAAAGGAAAATATAAAACTCTAGCCATAGAGGAATGTACAAACAAGAAAGCAACACTTAGCTCCCAGAAATAACCCATTTTAATATTTGGTAGACAATTTTCCAGATATCTCTACGTACATTTTGAGACAGAACTGATAGCTAGAGAAGTATATAAATAGGCAATTTTATAACAAGGTGTTCCTTATTATGCATGCTATGCAAGATATTTTAAAAATAAAAAACATTTAATTTTACTTTCGTTTAACAGAAAATGAAACAGAAGTAATACTGAAGAAACTGCTGAGCTTCCGATAACTGTTTCTTTAACAAAAGAAATCGGTTTCTCAGATGTGCCTCTAAGGCGGTGGTTCTTCACTGGGAGTGAATCTGCCCCTTCGGGGACCTCTGACAATGTCTGGAGACATTTTTGGTCGTCCCAACTAGAGGGCCGGGTATTGGCATCTAGTGAATGGAGGGCAGGGATGCTGCGAACATGCTACGACATACAGGGCAGCCCCCCCGCAACAGAATTACCTGGCTCCAAATGTCAGTAGTGCTGAGGTTGAGAAACTGCTCTATGGGTAAGGAAAAAAAAAGATGATTACAACCATTAGGAAGGTGAAATCATTTTGTTTTATCTTGGTTGCAGTTTTAGACCATTTTGACTGGGCATTTGTAAGGAAAGATGAGATGATTTAACCTCATTATAGTTTCTCCTTCCTGTCCTTAACAACAAAATCAAGATGTGACATGTGTTATTTTTACCTTGTCGGAGTTTATGACATTTACGCTCTATTCTGCAATTGTAAGTCCTGGGTGTTTAGTCTTGGTTTTATATTTAAATGATCAGGGCCAAACACCACTTCTCTACCCATGGTTTCCTTCTTTCTGGGTTGATTTCGAGTCCCCTCTTGGTTGGTGGGCTATTCAATCTTAATATAAATTTAATGTATATGGGAAGGGAGGTATCAGCCCCCCTCTGCTTTGCCCTGGTCGAACTTGCACCTGTAGTTTTGAGTTCATGTCTGAGCACCATACCTAGAAGGGTAGAGAGACCTGATAGAGTGTCTCTGGGACGCTGTGGGGGTGAGAAACAGGGTCCTGTGGAGAAATGGGACTGGACATGGCATTGGGTTTTGAAAAGACTTTCAAGTGAAAGCAGAATTACTGGTCTTAACTCTGAGGGCTCCCAGAAGGTTAGGACTAGAGCTGCCTGAACATCAAGGACAGGGTGGCTGATAAAGGCTGCCTTGGGAGGGGGCTGAGTTCCCTGTTAGTTGAAGTGTGCTGGGGAACTACCTGTTGCCATATTGTCTGTCGATGTTGGGTTTAAACTATCAGCTGAGTGGCTGTTTTAGGTGACTTTCCAGCCTTGAGATTCTGATACTCTAATAATGCTTCCCCATAGCTAGCTGTTCCTGGGGAGGAGCCTATTCTGGTCTCCCCCTTCCTGCTGTTTGGGACAAGGGTGAGAACAGCCAGGGCCATCTTGAAGAACAAGTGCTTCAGGACAGAGCCTTAAATGTTCTGCACGGCTTGAATTTGGATCCACCATCTACCGACTAACAAGTATATGTGTTAGATTCTGCCCAACTAGTTCCAGTCGGTGTCCACAGTATTTACAAGATTACAGGGACTGAGCACGTTCTAAACCCGTTCCTGAGGCAATACATGTATACAATTTGGGCAACATATCACAGACACTGCCAAGGAAGAGAAGATACAGATTGTTCCCTGCATAATTGGAATTGGTTGTTTTGTTGATGTCGTAATCAGATGTCTATCACAGTGTGACTTACTGATGGCTTTGATTTGTTGCAGGGGAGCTATCCAGTTTGGGAAGATTTCATAAACAAAGCAGGAAAGCTGCAGTCCCAGCTTCGGTAAGTAGAAGCACATGTCCTACAGGAAAAAGGCAACGTCCTTAGATGGAGTGTGAAGGACCAAGATGCAGATTGGGGTTAATTTTGGATGTGTTACAGATAGAGGCATGGCGTGGGTTCTGATTGGAGCATTACCACTTACTGGCCAGATTCTCCTGGCCCCTCATTCTCGTGTGTAAAATTGGACTCATATCTGCTTTGCCTCCTTCCACTGGAGTTTTGAGGGTCAAATGAGGTACTGTATGTAACAATGGGCAGTATTTATATAGAGCTCTCTATGTGACAGGTGTTTAACTTGTTTAAATTTCACAAATCCATGAGGTAAGTACAGATATTATCCCCATTTTGCTGATGAAGAAACTGAGGCATAGATAAATAACATATCCATAGTCATATCGTTAGTAAATAGCAGAGCAGGGATTGGAACGTAGGCAGTCTGGCTCCATCGTCCATGTTCTCCTTCTTCCTGCTTACGGCCTCACTGCGTAACGAGTTTAAAACCTAATGTTGACTATTGTATAATTCCATTTACATGGAATGTCTAGAAAAAGCATATCTATAGATACAGATGTAGATTAGTGGTGACTTGGGCATAGGGATAGAATAGAAGATTGACTACAAGTGGGTAAGAGAGATCTTTCTGGGGTTTTGGAAATGTTCTGAAATTGCATTATAGCGATGGTTTCACTAAATTTACTAAAAATCATTGAGTCGTACCCTGAAGAAGGTGAATTTTATGGTACGTAAATTACGCCTCAGTAAAGTTGTTCAAACAAACAAGATCTGGTGCTGATCCATTCCAATGGGCGATTGTTGCCTAGGTATGTGCTTGTATCATTCGATATGAAATAGAAAACACATCAACATCTTCTCATTAAAACTATACCCTTTTAAATCAGTGTAGAGAAGGGATACAATTGTACTTAGTGGTGCTCCATGAAGGGTGAGACATTTAAAAAAGTATATTGATGATTCCCTGCACAGCATTTGGGGATGACGTTCGTTGGTTTGGATGGATGAGGAGGGTTCAGAGGGCAGAGCATGGAGGTGTTTTTAGGGTAAAGAGCCATGTGTGGTGAAAGGTGATGGAGGGACGATGGCATGTTCTTGGGCCTTTGCCCGTGGGCAGCAGGCTACTGCCCAGAGCTTTAGCCATAGGACTGGAGGTTCCGTGGCTCACCTATAGATTCGGTGAGAAGGACTTGGGAAGGGTAGATCTGTTTCCCCCGTTCATTCCTTCAGCTTTGTGGGCCTGGGATTTCCATCCACGAACTTGGGATTTCCAGATCCATGAACGGGCCTCAGACGGACAGTGGGCTCCGGAATACGGTGCCTTTTCCAGTTGTCAAGACCTGCACTGTTCCCTGCGTAGGAACCTGTGATTACTTTCAGCTCGATCAGATCCAGCCTCCTCTGCTTAGAATTCAAGGCTTTTCATCTGAGGCCTTCACCAGCCTCACCTTGTGCAGCTACATCTCCTCCCCCTCCTCCGCCACGCTTACCATTTATTTCAGGGGGTTTCGTCTCTGTCCTGTAGGAGGTCTCCTTCTGTAGGAATACAGTAAAACATTTAAGTACATTTCCCCCACTTTTTCTTATTTGGCCTCATTTAATTGTCCGGCAGGCTTTCAGGATAGGCCAGGAAAATGGTTCTCTTCCCCTTTTACCAGTGAGGATGCTAAAGCTTAAAGTAATGAACTGATTAGCTGTCTTAAACATATAAAGTAAAACTTATCTTATCCCTGCTGGTACAAGGTACAGTTTATATTATTAAACAATATTTAGGCCTGAGGGCAGGGACCCTTTCTTTTATTATTTTGTCAAATATCTAATGCAGGGCTGAGAGCACCATAGGGACCTCATGCACATGGTTTAATTTTCTGTGTAGAGAAAGGATGAAGTTTAGGTTGCAGAAGAGGCATCCAGTCTCAGCGTATTTAAGTGGAATCACTCCTTTGTGCTGCCGGTGGTTGCATGTTTGCTCTGCCCCATCGGCGAGGGCCAGGATGTCTTGTGACTACATCAGACAGTGAAATATGACTGTCATTTAAAAGCCCTTAACTCCTCAAAATTGACCATCGTCCTACTTTTCAGTGGAGTGCTGGTGACTGCGTAATATGCAAGGCACCTCTACAGCTGGCTCATTAAATTTGGATGGTTGGCACTGAGTTGGATGCGAATAAATCCAGCTACTGTGTCAGATATTAATTGTATATCAGAATGAACTATTCATAAATTCCAGAGTGTTCGATAAAGCTGACTTTTCCAGGGTTTGCATTTGTTGTCAACTCTTTAAAAAATATGCTGCAAAGTGGTTTGTGTTGTGTGTATATACATCATTATTTAAAAAAAAAAAATTAGAGCAGAATGTTTTCTTGCTCTACTGGAAAACATCAGCCCTCATTTTAAGTTTGGCTCTTCTAAGGGACTGTCACCCAGGTTCTCCCACGGCCCACTCCCAGCACCGTCCAGGAACCTTTTGTTTCATAGCCATTGTTGCTTGTATTTAAAGGCCATTTCTTTCCTTTTCCCCCATTTTGAACTCTTCCCTTTCTAATCCTTTTTGTTATTCATCCTTCAGCAACTTTGCCTTCTTGGGGATTGCTCAGTAAAGACTGGATTCGTGTAAGAAATACTTGAAAATTAGCATCCCACTCTGAGTTCATTTGGGTAGTGTTCACATACTAGTTCTGGGGCTTGTGTGTGTGGCATCCATGCACCTGGCTTGGCGTGCTGACTGCTCTCCACTAAGTGGTAGCTTAGCTCATGACTCCAGGAACCAGTAGATCACAGAGTGCTCCGGGCATCTTACAGTGCTCAAGAAGATTCAAAACAATTTCTAGGCACTAAAATGAGTGGAGTAACTTCTCCCATTCTCAGATTTTAGGAATTCAGAAGATACAGTTGAAATAGAATCCTAAGGTTAAAAAAATAGTATCTCAGGTTCATTATAATTAGGATTTAGTGAGAAAAGTCACACTGCCAGGATCTTGTCTTGTATTGGATCTAGCATGGGCCTCGGAGTCATAACACTGGGGTGCTAGTCCCAGCTCTGGTGTGAACTAGGGATCTTGAAAGTCACTTTGCATTTGTGGCCTCAAGTTTTTCCATCCCTAAAATGAATTTAAACTACACGATCTCTGTCTGAGATTCCTTCGCCCAGTTCATGTGTATGTATATTGTTTTCCTACTCTATCCTGTACCACTTATGTTTTTTATGTTTCTTCTTTTAGGTAGAAACACCTGTCTTTTCCACCTTTGCAAAATTTTGCTTGATAATAATTTTATACAGTCAGGTGAAATGGAATGGAAAGGTTTACTAGCATTTATTGATTAGCACCAAATGAGCTGGACACTGTTGGGGTAGTGTTGGGAAAAAAGTGGGTCCAGCAAGCAGTGGTTGTCCATATCCAGTGGAATCGTTTCTCCTGGAAAGTTACATTCACTCCTTAGCAGAGGTTTTAGCTTTTGAGCTGAAATGAATTTGCTAGTGTGAAGCATTCCTCATGCTTTTGTCATCTGTTTGCATTTCAGGACAACAGTAGTAGCAGCAGCTGCCTTCTTGGATGCCTTTCAGAAAGTGGCTGACATGGCCACCAACACACGTGGTAAGCAGATGGCGGCTGCTTCCAGCATTAGCTGAATGCAGCATGTGGGCTCTTCCCCTTGGGTGGCTGCACAAGAAGATACAGCTTAACTTATCAGAGCTTAGCTGACTCATGTTTTTCATTTTTTTTTTTTTTTAACTCTGTGGGCTTCCATATACTAAAAGTTGCAACTAGTTTTCCAGATAGTAAAGCACATGTGAAGAAGAATGAAAAATAAAGAGAAGGAACCACTGTTTTTACATGAGGTGGCTTGATGTGTTTTTTGATCACTTTAATGACATGCTGGTTATAGAACCTTGAGCTATGCCTTTAGTTGCAACTTCTTTCTCTCCCCCCTCACGCGGGTTGTCCTGTGGTTTTTCTTATTCCTCTGTGGAATGAGAAGCAGTGGGGATGATTGGATAGACCATTTTCCTGGGTTCCCATGAAACAAGAAACCCTTTTATAAAGAGTGTCCCATTGCATTGTATCTATCTGTGTCTCTTACATTTGACTGCAAACCCCTTGAGCCAGAGCCTGTGACTTATTCATGTCTGAACCCCCAAAACATAGTGCCTATAACATAGTAAGTATTTAAAGTATATTTATTAAATTGATAAACAAAGGGAAATATTTTGGAAAAATTTTATGTTTTCAGTGAATACTGAATCATACAAAGGATATTCATAACATGTGAAAGGTATAAGAAGAAAATACCCCGTACGCACCACCATCTTTATGAAATACAATGTTAGTAGTAACGGAGAGGTCCCTATTTCAAAGGAGGAGGTACTTTCTTTTTCATTCCAATGCAGTGACTCTCTCCTGCCTTTTACTGTGTCTTACCAGTCTGGGTCTCCTGTGTTACACTGGCAGCCACATGCCTGTTCTCTTCATTGTCATGGTAACGTTGCAATATCTGGGTATTGAGGACAAGTGTTGGGGTATTGTCCCCAGTCCCACGAGAGTTTAGTTTCTCAGAAGCGCATGAAAGGTACCTCCTATGGATTTGAGTAGATACCCATTACTACAGGTGCATAATTAAATATTTGCATGAATTTGCAGTGAGGACACTACTCATTCATTTAACAAACTCAAACTCCTTTTATTTCAGGCACTGTCATGGGACCACAAAAGTCACGACTTTACTCTCCTTGTCCTGGAGGAGCTTGCAACTGAATGGGGAAAATGAGATGTACAAATAAGGAATTTCAGTGTAGAAATAGTATGTTTGGTACAGTAATAGTGGTAGAACAGAGTGCTAGGGGATTATAGAAAAGTGAGCAATTAGCTCCCCAGCTTGGGAAGCTGGAGAGGTTTTCCCAGGGCAGGTAATATTTCTCCTCATTTCCAAGATGCCAGTGGTGTTTCAAAAGGTTCCCTGGGAGAATTTGAGACATCAGGGCCGTGGTCTCCATCCAGTTTGTTAGTGTGGTGTGGATCTTAACTGGTATCTTTTTCAAAGCCCTTTTAAAAAATTATTATGTAGCTTTAGTGTGTCTGTTATAGAAACTTAAGAAAATACAGCCATAAAGAAGAATGTGACATGCAGCCTGTGTTTACCGCTGTTAATAGTATTGGGTCTGTTTTGTATTTTCTTCTATTTTTGCAGTCTCTGGAATGGGCCTTGTCAGCCATACTGGTATCTTTCTGTAATAGCCATTAGAATGTCCTTTTGCTTTTGTTTTTTTAAAGCCGCTCTACTGTTTTAAAGAACTTCAATATCTGACGTTGCATGTTTGAGGCTCTGTGATTCCTAATGTTTTTATATTTTAATTGTTTAATTATGGGATGGATCCTACTGGATTGACTAGGAAGGGATTTCCTGATTGTCCACAATTTCCTGCAGTGAGAATCTGGGTTTTTGAGACACTCCTCCCCAGAGTGTTTCTTGGGGGGACACTGGAGCTGCCTGGAAATTGTCATGGTTTGAAGGGAGGAAAAATGGCAATTATTTGTGGGGGAAAAATCCCAGAAAAGCCTCTCCGTGCTGGCGATGGGGGTGGAGTAGGAGTTTGGAGGTGATATATTTGACCAAAGACAAATAATGTCACAGAGAACAAACCCCTGCCTTGACATATTTTTAAACTATTGGATTTCAAGCCATTTTTAGTAATGCTAGAATACTTTGTGTTTAGAATCTGTGTGTATTAATACTTTCATTGAGTGTGTGCATGTGAGCCCTCATCTGACCTAAAAAGTATATAGTTGATAGAAAGTGTGTTTTCTGGAGACTGTAAGAGAAACTTGAATGTATTTCTCATATGGCAGTAAGTATCCAAAGTGATTTTTATTAAGTTACTTCTTATTTAAAAATATAGAACATGCTCTTTAGTTTTTATATAAAGTAAAATCTACGCTTAGGCTACCTAGGGATTGGGTTTAGTGTCATTTATAGATTTATTAATATTTGCACACATAAACACCTCTGAGAAGAAAAAAACTGGTTACAGAATAAGTGGAATGATCTGTGGAATAAAATATATCCGTGTGATCTTTTTAAGAAGGTAACTCCTGAAAAACATGGTTCCTGTGCTTTTATTCCATAGTGTATTACAATTATCTTTCCACTTCAGTACCTATAGATCTACCTCGTCCTTTCTAGCGGCCAAATGGAATTTCACTGTCTGGGTATAGCACAATTTAATCATTATTCTGTTGACATTTGGGTTATCTTCAGGTATTTGCTATTACAAGCTGTGTTGTGGTTAATGTCCAGGTATACATCCTTCTGGAGTTTCATGAGTGATCTATTTTTAATGGCGTATGGATTGTCAAGGAAATGATGAATCTGTAGAAAGTGCTTCAAGCTGTTTTGGTCAGCAGCAAAGAAGTTTGAACTTAAGTTCAGTATGGGCTGTAGCTCTAACAGAGTTTGCAGTTTACTGTGTACCCACTGCAGAAAAAGTATCCTTAGTTCACTCCTTGGCTTAGAGACTTCAGATGTATTTTTTTGAGTCCCTCTTGCTGGAAGTGGTAGAAGAGAATTGCACTTATTCTTAAATACATCTCTTTTGGGCAAGCGTCCAGAATTTCAAGCTTAACAGGTCTCCGATTTCCAAAATATTAGCATTTCATATTGTTTCTGAAAGGAAACGCCTCTGAAAAGTCTTTGTCCTTTCTAGCAAATCTTTTGCATTAGCTATTAATAAAATGTACTCAAGAAAAATTTTTTAACCTAGTCACTATAAAAGCAAAATCAATCTTGTCATTATATACCTATTGTTAATGTGGAAATAAGTTAGAACTCAATTATTTGCTTAATTTTTTTTTAAATGAAAGAGTACAAGTGGATATTACGAAGTGCGTATCGTGGTTAACAATTAAACCGTAATGGAATTTGAGTTTATTAGCATTAGACACAGTCCCATATTTTGTTGATTTTATACTCCGGAGTAAATATACAATCTGTGTCAAATATGCAAGTACACCTTTTCCTGTATTATTGGCCACAAAGAATTAGTCTTAGGCATTCAGTATACACAGAACATTAGGCATTGTGGAGCAGGGTCTCTACTTTCTTTGTATCTGTAATGGACCAGCACACAGCCTATCATAGGAGTTGACAAATGTTTAAACTGAGTGGCATGCAGTTGTCTGGGTTACTCAAAAAAGTAAGGCAAAAAAAAAGGAAATTAAGAAATCAGCACTCTACAGGAGAGGTGGCCCGTGTTGTGGAACAGAATTCTTACACCTGTGAGCCTGTGCCCTCGCCATCAGGGACTTGCTTGCTGCTTCACTGAAGGCAGGAGCACTGGGCGGATGAAGCCCTTCCTCTTAGTCAGCTCTGGCTGTTCATGGCCACTGCGGCATTTGCTCGTGTCAGCAAGGGCCTTTGAAGAACACAGTGCTGTGCAACTTTCATTTTTGTCTGCCTGTCTGTGCCTCTGTAATTACTTTTATGGCCTCGAGAAACTATCTCAGTGATGTTTAGGCGATGCACCAATCCCATAGGAAGAAGTTTAAGATTCTAAGAAGGAAGGAACTGAATCCTATCCCATCTGACAATCGACTAGATCGTTTTTAATGTCTAAAATCTTTTATCAATCATTTAAAAAAGTGGGCGTGGTTTTATTAGTACTATTGAAAATCATGATAGCCAGCCTTTATTGACTTTGTATCATGGGCTGGGCTCTGTTTTGTGTGGTGTACATGTATGTATATTTTCCTTTTGTTTTCATAACAGCCTATGTAGTAGGTACTTATGATCTCCATTTCGAGTGATGAAGTTGGGCCAGAGAGCTTACCTAAACTGACCAAGGTCACACAGCCGATAAGTGGTGAAATTGGAGTCTGGCCCAGAGCCTGCATGTTAACCAACCATTAAATTATGCATTCTTATGTGAAGGGCTCCTGGATTTAATATAAGCTTGTATTTTGCTTTTGAAATTACTTGATCCTGAATGTATTAAAAAAATCTATGTAGCACAAAAACAATCTATGTAGTTGGAATAACAACAACAACAAACATACATATAGTAGTGAAATAGCAACGAGATTTGGACCTTGGCTGCCTGGGTTTGACTTCTAGCTTTGCCAGCTATGTGACCCTGGATATATAATATTTCACTTCTCTGGGCTTTAAATTTCCCCACCTGTAAAAGAGCCTAAGGAACTAGGTGATCACAAGTAACATTTTTTTTTTACTCCAATATTCTGTGCTTTTTAAATCCTGCTTTGGCCTTCATTAAATGTGAATGAAGTTGGACAGTGTAAATTTCTTTTTCTGTATTATCTTTAGAGCTTCCAGTTTTTGCTCTGGGGACAAAGGGAGTGGAGGAAGCCAAGTTAAGCAGACAATAACAGAGCAGAAGATTGGAAAGGAAAAGGGGAAACTGCAGATGGACACCTGGGTTGGTTTGAGTTATATAAAAGACCCCACTCAGACTTGAGTGACGCATGAGGAAGGCGGGTGGAAGCTGGCACTCCTAGGATCGCCATGGATGGCTGGACTGTCAGACTGGAGCTTTAATCAGCGAGCCAGATCACCAAAGTTGGTGAACACAATTGCTGCAGGCTTGGTTCTTAAAAATGTCATGCATGTTTTTAGTATAGATTTGTGCTAAATGCTGCGGTCTTCAGATCTGACAGCATGCATCATAATCACTAAAGTTCATTTCGAAGTACAGAGTTCAGGGCTCTGCCTTATACCTATGGAATCAGAATAATTGGGTGGTACCCTGGAACCTCTGATTTTGCAAAGCTTTGTCGGAGATTCTGCTCTCCAGGGAGGTCTGTTTGTGCTGTCACGTAAGGCCTCTTGCCATCTCGCCATAACCCACCTGTCCAATGACATTTCCCGCCCGTGGCTGGCAGCTCCACCCACTGTTTCCTGAAACCCTTAAAACCTTTGATCCCTTTCTGCTTGCACATGTGCATTCCAGGCTTGGCATGCCCTTTCCACCCCAGCTCCACCCCCTCGTATGCTTCGGGATCTGCTGCTTGTCTTCCAAGGGCAACGTAAGAGTCACATCACCTCCGAAACCTTTGTCTCCCCCCCAGGAAATAAACCAGGCCCTTGCTCAGGGCCTCCAACACCTGCTGTTAGAGCATTCACCTCACTGTGCTGCCACCATCTTCCCCACCGAACTGCAGACGCCTCAGGGACAGGGACTGTGACCTCTCTGAGGAACCCAGATTCCCAAATGCTAAGCATCTGGCATTTAGCGGAGTGCAGACAACGTATGCTGAATGAATGATAGAACATACACAACATCTTCCACTCTCACTCCTCTGTGGATCCTGGGGAGGAAGCCTGTCACCCCTGGGGGCAGCAGACTGCTGGGATAGGGTCTTGGCCAGATTCCGCTCTGAGTTCAGAATTTGGATCTTGGCGACCCCTCCCTGAGGTCGAGTCTCTGATGCGGTGTGTGACTTCATATATCTTTGTTGCTGAGAGAGGGTCCTGGTTCCTCCATGATGAGGCTGCTGTGTGGCAGGCAGCCGTCCTGCTCTCTGCTGCGGTGGGGCAGGGGAGGGAATCATCCCTTTGCAGGGAGAAGGTGCCGGGAAGCAGTTTCCAAGTTCCAGCCAGACTGCTGTTGTTTGCCCCCAAGTTTTAGTTTAACCACAGGGTTTCATTGAGACTTCACTAAGCTTTTAACTTCTGGATCGACTTTGATGTTCAAGCCCAGAATTCTCTTTCATGTAATTAGAGTCTTAGGATTTAGTAAACTTTTTTTTAACTAATACATAATAGATACACATATTTGGGGGTATATGTGATATTTTGATACATTCTTGTAACGTGTAAAGACCAAATTGGGGTAATTGGGATATTTATCACGTTAAATATTTATCTTATCTTTTTGCTACCTAGCAAATGCTAGCCTCAAATTGAAAAAATTTTTTAATTTAAAAAAGTCATAAAAAAAGTCATCTCTTTCAGGTCTGGATCTGAATATTCTTTGAATATTACCTTAAAGGAATGTGGTCAGATTTGTTCATTTGATTAAAAATGAAAAGGCATAAAACTACACTCTGCTAACCGGTGGCAATAGAGCACAAACTGGTTTTGTGTTCTGCTTCCTTAGTTATTTCTAGTTATTATCCTTAGGTTTTTCATAGGAAAAAAGAAAACTTGTGAGTGAGTGAGAAAGAAGCTCAACTGTAATTTTCAAGAGCCAAACTTACTGGTTCAAAAGATCCAAGGCTAATGTATTAATTTTTCTGGTGATCCTACTTCAGCCAAAGCTTTATAGATAGTGTGAGAAAAAAGGATCTAGCATAAAGCGTCTCTTGATGCTTATGGAAAACTGGCTGGACGTAATTTTACCTGGAGCCTGTATATAGCTGTCATTGGGGCACCTGAGCTCTGATTTCTTAGAGCCTGGCACATTTTAGGTGCCCAGGAAACAATTGCTGATTTGTTAAAAAATTTATCAAGTGAAGTACTTCATAGTTTGCCTGCATGATGGATGGGCCAGCAGTATTCTCTAATATTTTTTAATATGGACCCAGGCATGCTAGTTTGAAGATGACTCAGAAAACTTGCTATTAAGTTTCATCTTTGGGGTTTTGAACTTGACCTCTTAGTTTTGATTCTTATGAATTATACTGAAGAGGCCTTAAGAAAATTTTGCCCTGTTGGTAGTTATGCTTTGAAAAGTCTCATTGCTGTATTTGTAGGTGGGTATGGGGAGTAAGAATGAAAGTATAAAAAATAAGAACATTTGTAGTTGGTTAAAGTGGAGAATTGGCTGGGCAAAGACAAATTACCTTTTCTTCTATATTTCTTGTTTGTTTTGTTTTGATTTTAATTGTAGGCCTTATGCCAGGACTTGACCGTCCTTTGTGTACTGTGGTGAGTAACACCTAGGCAAACTGGCCTCTTACTCTGGACCAGAGACCTTCTGTGCAATAGAATTTTCTTTGATAATAGAAATGTTCTACATCCACCCTGTTCAATATGTAGCCACTAGCTATTGCCACATGTGGCTGTTGAGCATGTGAAATATGCCTGGTGTGTCTGAGGAATTTAATTTTTTAAAATTTGAATGTAAACAGTCGCATATAGATAGCTAGTGGTTAGCATATTATATTATATTGAACAGCACAGGTCTAGGGCACATACCTAGTCCTACAAAGAAAGACTCGTTCTGCTTTAACAGTAAAGGTAAAATTTTATGAGTTGTCTGATTTATGTGGTTTTATATCAGAAAGTTTTGTTGAGGGCTTACTAAGTACCTGGGCTCTGGGAACGGGAAGATCAATCAGATAGGGGCCTTGTTTCTGAGGCATTGTTGGTGGGTGGTAGCAGGGTTGGGGCAGGCATGTGGGAGTGGGTTAGGTGGAGAAGTACATGTACATGATAATTACAGTCCAAACAATAAACACCCTCCTTCTTTAAGTATGTCTGTTTCATGCATTTTCAATGGACAAAATATTATTCCTAAGGAAGCGAAAATTTGTTCCTAAGGAGGAGAGAGGATCTTATTCTCTTTGTGTATAAGGCACAGACATGCCCCCAGTACATCAACAGACAGTCATACATTTGTAGGATTAAAATTTGGTGGGAAGGTGATGTTTAGGGGAACAATGTGACCAAAAAAGGGTGCTTACGGGAGCAGTAATAGGAGAAGCTTGAGAAAACTATTTTGTGATGAAGACCTATCTTTTAACCCATGTCAGCCTTTGACCTGTTGCCTCCTTCAAGGTACATTTAAGCAGTTTTCATGGATTCTTTACTTGAAATAAGGAAGTTGGAAAAATGAACCTATATTCTTGAGCTCCATAGAGTTGTCAAAAAAGTTACTAATGTTGAACAATAACTGGATTCAAGGTGTTCAGGCCTGGCATGCACCTCATTGTTACATATTCACCATTTGTAAATATTCTTTAACCACAAGTGCACATAAAGAACAACTTTACTGTTGGGTTTTGTCATAGCCATTATTGATCGGACTTTATAGCTATAATCCTTTGAATGCATTTTTTTTTTTTATTGTTAGGTGAACTAAAGCATTGGACTTGGGCTTAGCCGATTCCTGGCTAACATGACAGAGAAACAAGTCCTCTCTCCCAGGGTGGCTGGTTTCCATGCACAATTGATCTCTGATATGTTTACCACTTTCCTGAGGGCCATGGTGGCACCAAAACTTGGGATAGATTTAGGGTAGCCTCACTGACTTCCATCAGCCCCTCAAACTACCCAGACTTTATGTGTGCCTACATAAGTATATGTCTATCTGTATATTTTATATTGAGTACCTGTTACGATCTCAATCTTATATAAAGTACAAATGAAAAATCTTGTAAAAATTATTGATACCTATATGCAACATAGCTAAATCTGTGGTTATTATGTAAACACAGCTTCAAGATAAATTCCTAGCTCCTAAGCCCTTTTATACAGATATTTCGAAGCTATCATTGTCCTAGGTAGAGGTTATGTAAAAAATATAATGCTGTTTTAAATGGGTTCGTAAATACACATTCTGCTTTCATCATTTTAATGCTTTTCTACTCTGGTATAGTTTGAGTCATTGTAACTCGTTAGCACAATAGATTTACTCATATACCTTCTGCTAAGGATGAAACTTTTTAAAAATGGCCCATGAGACATGGCCCAGTAAGACAAAGTTTGTCTTACTGTTCTGCATTTTTTAAAGCTATCATGTTTTTTGGTGTGCTTTCTGTGAAACTCAGAGGTGTTGAGTTCAGGGCGGTAGGGTGGCAGGTGCATTTTTAGCATTTTCTACAAATCACAATATGGATAAGGACTAGAAATAACAAATTCGTAGATATATTGAGTTTATTTTATAGATTTAAAAAAAAGATCTTATTTTCCTTTTTTTCTTCTTTTTTGGTGGATGGACTTAGAAGGTGTTTGCTTATGAGTTTGATTATTTTGATGGGCAAATACGTACCTTCTGGGAGATTTGGAATCATGAACCCAGCATTAATGGCAATAAAATGAATCCCTCCTTTCCAATGCCATGGATCTTTTCTTGATATTAAAAACTGATGCCTGACGACAGCTCTGTTTCCTGTTCTACAGTGGCCTTTTATTATTGATCTTTGGTTGGGTAGCAACAGTTGCCAGAGAGGACTGTTCACTGTGGTTAACCCACATTCCTGCCTGAGTGGTGCTTCGCTTTTAACTGTGTCTTCCTAGAATGACACTTGAAAGAGCAGTCATCCTGTGTTAGCCCGAAAAGATGTCACCGGAATCCCACATTTACAAAAGCACATCCTGGGTCTCTGGAGCAGGATGTTGCCGGAATTCTATAATCCCGCAGCAGGGATATCAGAATTCCACACCCAAGCACGTGTGTACGTCCTCTTAAGGATCGTCTTACCACTCACTAACCAAGAGAAGCATTTGCCATCCTTGCTACTTTCTCTCAGGCTTCCCCGTTATGCTTTGGTGTATTTTCCCAGCGGATGCTTGAATTACGATGCGTGCTGTTCTCTGCCTAACCTCGGCAGCCCTCATTGATGCCAGGGAATGACGCGGTGGCGGGGGCAGCAGCGGCAGTAGGGGTGGAAGGGCCACGCTTGGAGAGGATGTGTGTTTTTATGGGTGACTGAGTCGATTTGTGTGCAGCGTGGTTATTTGTGTTGTTAGGCAGTTCACATAATGAAGTGGTTTACTCAGCATTTCCCCTTCCAGCTTTCAGGGCCGCGGTGCATTTGTACACAAGCAGTGACTACTCGCCCCACTTCTTCTGCCTCCTTCCCATCCTAGTCCTTTCCCTTTGCTTCCCATAGATTGACTTTTTGTTTCGGCTTCATAACTAATAGCTCACCCCATCCCTGGCGCCACACACAAACACATTGCAATCACTTTTGGTAAAATAATGATTAACATTCATGGAAGAATGCAATTATTTTAGCTCAGATGAAGCAAGAAATTCCTTTTTTGGGGGAGGAGGGTAATACTTTCTTGTGAAAGATCATTTGCCATAGAGCCACGAACTTGGTTTGGTCTGCCCTGCCCATCTCAGATAAAAAATAACCATTTGGAATGTAAACGTGAACTTGAAGGCATTTGATGTGTCAAACCAGTATTTTTCTAGGATGGGTCTGTTCTGCCAGACCCCCATAGATACCTCCTCTCTGCTCCCACTGATAAAGTCCCAGCTTGAAAACACACACAAAGTATGAAAACTACCTAGGCCTAAAATTTTCACTTTGTGCATATGTTCTCTGCTGTAGGAAAAGTGTGTTGTTGGGAAATAGCTCAGGGAATAAAGAAAATGCAAAAAGTCTTTTGTCACCAAGAATCTGGCAGTGAATTCTTCTAATGCATTTTAAAGAAATTTGATTTTTATACACTACTTTTAGAAAGCTTAAAGTGAGAATTACTTGCAGGGTTTTTCTTTCTTTCTTTTTTTTTTTTTTTTTAAAGACAATTCTCTGGTCTTTCCTTTTTAAGAAAGAACAGGGTTTTTTTCCTTACAGCTCACCTAGTATCTAGTGTGACCTTTTCATTTTTACTGGGGACACTGAGTTTTAGCGAATGAAGTCATTTGTCCGAGGCCACCCAGCTAGCAAGGGGAAGAGTGCGGACTCTAGCCCTGGGCTTCCTATCTCATGGTTTCCCCCAAAAGCTGCTTAACTAACCAGTTGTTCTCTTTGCCTTCTTAGTTTCATAGTGAGGGTGTTCAAGGAGGAGATGACATGCGCCGTGAAAAACATCTCCGTTCTGTGTTCTCAGTCGATTATTGTTTATAAATCTTTTTGTTTGCTTGTTTGTTCATAAGGAATCCTTGGCCATCTGGTTTTCCAAAGCAGTTTTTTGTTTCCATTCTGGCCCTTCCTTTTTCTGTGGAAGATATTTTTGTTTTCTTTTGGATCCTTGGAGGGGCGAGGCTATTTTTACTTACATTTTAATCATTCATTATATTTGACATAAGCTTCTTAACTGTAAAAATAACTGGGCTTCGGTTCTCCTGCATTGCCATAGTAGACGCACACACATATACACCCACACTCATGATTTTTGATTCCCAAATGTTTACAATTGCCGTGGAACTCTTATTTCTAGTAAAAGATACTGCTGTGGAAATCCGCAGCGTTTCCTGCTGCGTGTGATAGGACCCAGGGACCCCAGTTACCATGGAAACTAATATTCAGCCACCAGGGTGGTGCGTCCCTTTAGAGCGGCATGTGAGCGCATTTCACAATTCAACACAATGCTGCCGCTTCCTCCCTTTCAAATAAGGAAATGGGAAAAAGCTGATGGATTGTAAATAAAATGAAAAAATGCTGTTTCTGCTCAGGCAGAAAGAGACCTTTAGTATGCACCCTTTTAATGTGATTGTCAGAAGTAGGCCAGTACACACTTCACAAAGATGGCCCAAGGTATCTGATAAAATTACAAAGGAACTGTGGAGGAGAGGGTGAGCATTCTTCTTCCTGTGCTGCTAACCCGTAGGCTCTCTTTGAGAGTGACGGGTGGGCAAGGCTGCCAAGGGCATTCACCGCTGACTCTGGAGGAGTCATTTGGTTTGCCAGAAGGACTTGATGGCAGACAAAAGACCTATGCACTCTGCGTGTGCCGGCCACCCTGTATTTCCTGACCCCTCTCTCTCAGAACCAGATCTGAGAGCCTGGGACGGCTTGCCGGATTTCAGCCGTTGGGTTGCCACTTAAGCACGTGATTGCCATCTGTGCTTGTTTAAAGGCGGCTGCTGATTAGGAGAGTGATACTTCATTTGGATAATACGCTTTAAGCTCAAGTGCAAGATGTGTTGCTTATACTGGAACTCGGGGAAATGTGAGCCATGTAAATGTGCCACCTGACCTCCCCAGTGGTCCAGGGGCTTCTGCTGGTCACCGGCTACAGGTGAACCTACAGTATGTCTACAGGGAGATGACAGTGACCCTGAGGCCTGGGTTCCCACTGCAGGTGTATAGACTCCCGTTTCATGAGATTGAAGGATAGTAAAATTGCCTCCACCCTTATTTAGATGGATGCTTGTTGCTCTGGTGTTTGTTTTTCTAAATGCATTTGATAAATCCAAGATTGGGAATACGTGCTATTTGGGGAGCTCAGTCCGGCCTTGGCCTTGAGCATTTACTGTGGACCCTCTGCCTGCTGGGGCCCTCAGTTCACCCCACAGCTGCTTTATCTCATACTGAGAAAAGTGGTGGGAACCCCGTTTTGCAAACAAGGAGACTGGCTTGATGACTTGAAAGTGACTTGATTTAAATGTCACACACCTTTGAAGCAGCAGAGCCTGGAGTGTGCGTCCGGTCTGTGTGAGGCTTCAGTCCCGCATTCCTCCCCTCTCAGGGATCAGTGGTAGAACCAGCCCGGAGCTTAGGCCAAGGTCTGTCAATCTGGGCACTGCTGGCATTTGGGGCTGGATAATTCTTTGCCGTGAGGGGGCCGTGCTATGCCTTACAGGATGGTTAGCAGCATCACTGGCCCCTGCATCCTCCGGGTTATGAAAACCAAAATGTCTCTAGACATTGCCAGATGTCCCCTGAGGGGCAAATAGCCCTGGTTGAGAACCACCCAGCTAGACCCTTAAGGTGTTTTTATTGGGCAATTTAATGGAACTGTGGCTATGCCTTTTTGAAGCAGTTGTGAACAGCTTGGTTCATTTAAGCTGCTAGCTTTTAAATTATTCATAACCAAGTTATGATTTTAGAAATTGGACAGTCCATGCTTTGTTTCATCTGAGAAACCACTACTCTGCCAAGTTGTATGTTTAAACTCTGTAAAAAGTCCACATCTTACTAAAAAGAGACTGTTTCCTTTTTACCAGAAGGTCATTTCCCAGTGTGAAAATATGCACATGTTTTTTTTTTTCCCTCAAAAGATTAAGTCAAGTAAGAACAGGGATGGCGTGAGCACAGTGCTTGAGCTTTGGTTCCTGCTGAGCTGCCTCCTCGATGGAGAGAGGCAGGATCACAGCCGTGTGGCCCTGGGTGGGTCAGTACAGCCGGAACACCTCGGCTTCCTTGTCTCTGACAGTCAGATCTTCCACACCTGCTTCTCAGGGTGACCGTGGCCGTGGAGGTCAAACGAGGGAGATCGTGGTTGCAAGAGTGTTTTATAAATTGTACAGCCCCAAGCAGCTGTGACAGAGGTCACAGTGCTCCTATGTCACATGACTTCTGGGTCCCTGCCCACGCTCCACCTGCTGGCTCATCAGGCGCTCACCGGGGGTTCCACCTCTGCCCTTGCTTGGCCTGTCTCCTCCCACCTGTCTGTCTCCAGCTTCTGCGCTGTTCAAGATCTAGTTCAGTCCCTGTTTTTCCCTGAAAGACTTCTTTTGCCATTTTTTAATTCCCTATGATTCTGTGGGCTTTTTTATTACTACCGTTTATTTCGTTTATAATTATTATAATTATGATTCAGTTATAGTTATTATTTTAATATGTGGTTTATGAGATTGGAGGGATTAGCAATGACTCGAATGAATTTTGAGGTTTTTGGGTGTCTCCCCCTGCACGCGCCCAGGTGTACTGAATCTGTCATCTTCCCCTGCGCTGCACACTCCAGAATGCCCTCCCCCGCCCTCACCTGCAGACTCCAGCCTGTCCTGCACGTTCATCTCAGGCGGTCCCTCCTCTAGGAGCTGTGTCGTCCTCAAGGAGCGTAGGAGCCTCCCCAACAGCTCTGCCCAGAATCTGGGCTTCTCTCCCGTGTCACTGTAACACAGATGTGTTAATGCTAGATGTCACCTGTTCCCTTACCCACTCGTGAGCTTCCTCAAGGTGAGGATTCATTTGTTTATTAACAAATATTTAGTACTACCCTTGTGCCTGCCTTGGTTTTTCTTTCTTTTCTTTTTGTCCTAATTGAGGTGAAATTAATATAACAGAAAATTAACCATTTTAGAGTGAACAGTTCATGGGCATTTAGGACAGTCGCGATGTTGTGTAACACCATCCCCATGTAGTTCCAAAACATTTTCGTTCCCGCAAAAAGGAAACCTTGTACCCAGGATGATGAAAAAGTTCTGGAGGTGGATAGTGGTAATGGTTGCACAATAATGTGAATGCACTTAGTGCCACTGAATCGTACATTTATAAATGGTTAACACGGAGCTGAGCGTGGTGGCACATGTCTGTAGTCCCAGCTAATTGGGAGGATGAGATGGGAGGATCACATGAGCCTAGGAGTTTGAGGCTAGCCTGGGCAACATAGCAAGACCCCTGTCTCTTAAAAAAAAAAAAAGGTTAAAATGGTAAATGTTGTGTTGTATATTTATTTACCAAAAACCCATACCTGTTAAGCATCCTTCTCCCCACTGCTCCCAGCCTCTGGTGCTGTTTTGTGTGTTATTCATCATTATATCCCTAGCCCCTAACATAGAAGGGGGAAAATAAAGCTTTGTTGAGTGAATGAAATGAGTTTTACTTTAATACTGATTTGTCCTTATATATCTGTCTAATAGGTATGAAATGGGGAAAGTTACCTTTAAGGAAATTTATTAGAAATATTTCACTAGTGTTTATTTAAGGGATGTTCTGATTACCTGTATCTCCATAGAAATGCCTTTTAAACCAAAGCTATTTTGTAAGTTTACTTACCCACCTCTTCATTATCTTTAGTTGACATTTGGGGCCGACAGTGTTGGTCCTGGTTCTGTTCCTGGTGGTATCTGATTGGCACACTCAAGAACAAAGTGTTATGGAATCTTTCAAATAAATGTAGCAATGGTCAAAGATATACCTTTTCTTAGGATGTTAACGTTTTTGATGACTACTTTCTTTTATGGGGGAAAAAGAAGATCTACCCGTCCTTTCAAAAATTAATGTTTCTAACATGACTTCTTCCTTGAAACATGGCTGCCTTGTTGTTAATTCTTCTCTTTATGCTTACAACTCACAAAATCATGTTCTTTTCTGTTACTCTATAATTTATAAAATTGTATTGCAGTTGGCTTGGGTAGAATTTACTTAAGCATAGTTGAGCCTTTAAATTTTCCTTCTGGCATGGACAAAAACATCATTAATTATGAATATGAATTCCTTTTGCAAAATGACGAGATTGAACGTTTCCTCATGCCAGTAACCCAGCCGTCTCATTCTGATGCTCACCAAAGACTTTTTAGAGATTGTTTTTAATGGCCGTGGCATCAGATACTAAAAAATAAGAAGCTAAAGGAATGCAAAATAGTTTATAGTTCATTTGTCTAGAAGAAAATAATGAAAGGTTTTTGCTATACCGTGGCTGTTTCTACTCTACTGATGCATTTGCGGTCTCCAAGTTACGGCTGCAGACCGAGTAATCGTGCTCTGCCGTTGTCAGATACAGAATTCCATGTGTTCAGAGGATTCGTATTTGAGAATCCTGGGGCCTAGGTCACCCTGTCGCTCCCCCTTGGTTTGCTGATGGAAATGGGTGTGATGTCAAAGCCCTCACTGGATGTGGTTACAGGGTCATTATAGCCTCGTGACGGTCCCCGCAGTAGCTTCTGCCGTGGCCTCTGGAGGAGGACGCACCGGGCTCTGATTGCAGCACCCTGAGGCTTTTAACCGTCACGTTATATGACCTTGATCCTGAGCATGTCTGCTCAGCCGTTGGTTAACTGTCTCATTCAGATGGTTTCTGATGTTTCCACTTGCTCTGTATCCTGAGGGATTTGCTGCCAGAGAAGCTGACCCAGATGTGACAGTTGGTTCCTTCGTGCTGGAAAGGCTGTGTTGTTCCACTCTGTCTGCCTGGACAATTCCCAGGGCTTGCCCTGCCTCTGGCCTCCAGCTGGGGTTTTCTAGCCTGGGGATGGACCTGTGTCGTTGCATTCCTTTCCAGGGTGTCAGAGAAGCTGCACTCTTAGAAATTCCCCACTAAGTTTAGAGCCCAAGGCCCAGAGAGAGAAAGAGAGACAGAGAGAGAGAGTGTGTGTGTGTTTCTGTATATACATAAAGCTAGCGTTTGATAATGTGCTGCAGGCTGGTGAAAGACTTTGTTTCTGCTCACAGTTCTTTGAATGAGGATTTTTGGGTCACTGTTTCCCTTCCATTTTTTAATGTAATTGTTTTTGAATTGTGGGTCCCTTTTTAACCTAATGTATTTGTGTGTAAGGGATTTTTTTTTTTTTGCTTACTTTAAATGGAAGTGCTGTCATGTTAAACACCAGGCTTAAATCACATGGAAATAAAATAGGGCCAGACAGTTTAATGTACTGTTGCTTTACTGCTTTAGAAAACATCAGGAGAGGAACCGAGATGGTCTGGAAAGGTCATAGATTGGGGAAGGAAGGGCCGGGATGACCATTTGTCAGTGTCAAAAAAAGAAAAAAAAAAAAAAAAAGACAAGACAAAATGGTTATCCCTGTTTCAAAGCCCACCCATTTCTGTTTTCTTCAAGAATGTGGTTAGGGATGTGATTTGGCTTCACAAAACGCGTTTTCTTTGATCGTATTTAGGATACATTTGGCTTGAAATACCATTTCACACTGTGGTATGTAGTCACTTTTTTTTTTTTTGAATGCTATGAGGAAAACGTCTGCTCTGGGTCATTTCCCCTCCCCACTTTGTCCCCTTGTTTGAAGGAGGAGCTGCTGGTTCCGTCAGCTGCCCCGAGCTGGCCTTGTGGCCTGGCCTTTCTCCCTGCCTCCCGGGGGCCAGACCGGCCACTCCGGCCCCCTGCCTGCTGAACTCCCAATCTGCAGGATGGAGGCTACGGCCAGAGGCTCCTGTTCTCTGAGGCTGGGATCCAGAGGCCTCCCTCCTGCCTCAGTGCTGCCCCTCGCACCTGTGGCCTTGCCCACTGAGGGATTATGTGCCCTGGGAGAAGGGGAAGCGTTGAAGGGTCGCCGCGTTAGTTCTGGTCCAGCCGCTTTGCCACTGATGGTTGCGTCACCCCTGGGGAGCTGCTGTTCAGCAAATACGGCTAAACACAGTCCAGGGGAGGCTGCTGAAGACGGCAGTGGGCACAGGTTGATGAACAGTGCCCCTACCCTGCTCTGACTGCACTTAAAAGTGACCGCAAAAATCGTTTTAGCGTAAAATGGAAAAGAGGGTAAATTATTCTGGTGCAAATGCTATCATGTTGTTAGAGTTAAGAAATTGCGTAGTGTGCTGCGTGAGCACCTTCGATCTGGGTTGAATCCCAGCCTGTACTTTTTTTGCAGTGTGACTGACCTTTGGCAAGTTGCTTTAACCTCTGCGAACCTCAATTTTCTCATCTGTAAATTGGATGTGACAATAGCACCCAGTAGATTGTGGGAAAGAGTCTTTGAGAATATACATAAAGAGCCTAGTTCAGTGCCTGGCCCATAGTAGCCTTCACAGGTTAGCTAGGATGAGTAAGGAAATTGGTTATTTATCAGTACACACAAATGTGCCATGCACTATGCTATGTGCTTGGTATAGATTATATTAATTAATCTTTGAAGAAGCGATTCTGAAAGAGTATTAATTTAAACTAAACAGTGGTCATGTTATCTCTGACACTAAAATATATTTAGAATGGGTACATTTTCATTCATTACCACAAAACAAAATAAAAACTAGGAGTGGCATAAAACCAGTACCTTTCGTGCTGGAAATAGCTCCTTTAGCATTAACCACGTGTAGGGGTCCTGGTATTGGTATTTCTCTCTGCTGCTGTGACACTGAGCAGATTTGTTACTTGAGTTCATCATTTGCTTTTTTTTTGTTTTAAATGTCACAGGTTCCCTGTGTTGTTTTGGATGCGATAGATGCATTTATGTAAGGTTTCAACAGTCTAGCTTTTCACTTAAGAGGAAGCTGAGCTCCGTAATCCTCCTTTTTGTCTCTAACACTAGACACTGGAGTCTGCTCCATGTGGGGGAAACTTTTCTACTCCAGGATGTACCCCTTAATCTGCAGGTGGCCTTGAACAGATTATTAACTCGCTCAAATGTGATTAAGGAGCTCCCCTCTTATGGCCTAAAGAAACCACCGCTCCAGCCATGAGGGTCTTTGTGGCTTTGCTTACCTGTCCTCTCCTAGGAATAGAGACTGGGGCAACATAAATGCAGAGTAGCAATGGCCAAAAGGAAGTTGGTGGCTATGAGAGCTCCTGGGAGCCTTCCCTGTTTTGCCTGAGAGGTGTGTGCTCCATTCATACCTGCAGGAATACTGCCTGGCAACAGTGGAAGTTTTCTGACACATGTGATGGGTTGTTGAGTTTCCCTATTAAGAATTCATTGCTGGTCAAAGCCTGGATGGTCTTTCAACCAGATGAATATAACAGAGTATTATAATACTATGCTATTTGTGTAATAGATATACTATATGCTATTAATACTGTAGAAATGTTATTTTGGATTCTGAGGGCAGTTGAGTCCCTTAGTTGTGACATGTAGATAACCTGTTTTCTCCTATAATCCTCCCCACTTTTACCTTGGGGTGATGCCCCTCCCAGGCAGCTCTCCCCTGTGGCTTAGCTGCCAAGGGCTTCCTTCTTGACCAGTTTTAACTGAGAACAGAGGCAGCAGCTGGCTGTCAGTGGCCCTTGGAGCTTCGACGTTTGGAGGGGACAAGGACGCTGTTCAGGTGACTCATCTTCCTCCCTGCCCAAGCTGCCTGACTCATGGCCTTGCCTGGTGTTCTCTCCCAGTGTCCAGTTACTGAGCCTGCGATTGAGTTGTCCTGCTTGGGGGAAGCCCTGTGTTCCAGATGTGGTCGTCTGTTCCAGTGATAAAGAAGTTGCTATTTACAAAAATCTCATCCTAGAGGACCGTTCTGCCTTTTGCATGTTATATATAGAAAACTCTGACATGAATCTTAGTTTTCCCTGCATGTTTCCAAGGGCTTGATATGTACACAAGGATCAAGAGAACTGACTTCCTGCTTTACTCTCCATAATATTAATATTAAAAAAATTCTGAAGGTAATAAAGACAAAGTTTAAAGAATATCTTGGCAATTGTTACAGGAGATTTTCATTAAATCTCAAACTAGTGTGTACATGAGGATTATTCCCTTTTTGAGGGTGACTATTGGGTTTTGGTCCTGGTTAAAGCTTGTGCAATGTGTTGTATGAATTATCTGCCACTGAAGAATTAGGCATCTTCCAAGCTGTTTCTCCTAGACCTTGTTGCAAATGTGTGGGAAATTTTGAGATTCCCATAAACTATAAATCTTCTGTTGGTATTCTTTGAAGTTCATTTTGAGCTTGGATAGGGAGGATTATGAGTTGAGTGATACTGCACTGCAGGTTTCTATTAATATACCACATTCAGGTTTTCCATTGTGACCAAATGGCACTTGGTTCCTTGGTTCAGTCAACATGCTCTGTGAAGTTACCACTATGGTGTGCAGTTGCTTTCAGATTCTACATGTGTTCAGTGAGGATGGTCATACCTACTTTTAAAGCGGTTTTGAGGATGAAAGAAAACCTTTTGTTAAACGAAAAGAACAAACCTGAGCTGAGATGCAGGCACTAGGCTTGGCATATTTCCTAGCTAAAGGACTTGCCCTCACAAACCAACCTTGTCTCACCTGGGATTCAGACCTTGCCTTGGCTGAACCATAAATCATCACTTGCCATGGACCAAAGAACTTCTTTTGAATAGCGTCCATCAGGAGAGTGTAACTGAATGCCAAGGGTCTCCTGAGTTCATGCTCCAGAACAGAAGTGGCAAATGCATAGTATGTTGTTCATTGAGCTAGGTCTGCCTACCCCCAGATTTATAGGTTGAAGTGAAATTTAAGAGTAGGGAAAATAAAGGAGCATAGGTGCTTTATAGTTGAAGGAATGTGTTAGGCATATATGTCTGTTTCTAATGGAAAAAAACCAATGAGTTGGGGTCTGCAGGTTCCATGATGGTGGAGATGGGGTTGACCATGTTCATCTTTGGCTCCTGGAGCCCGGTACATCGTAGAGGCTCATTACAACCTTTGTTGAAGAAGAGGATAAATGAGTGCCTACCAGACCCCTGCACGGAAGTGTTGGGGTTATTCTAGAAAGATGTTTTTATGTTTGTTCTTATAGGATAGAGGATTTGGAGAGGTTAATTAGTTTCCCCCAGATCACAAGGCTAAAGGGCAAGACCAGGATTTTAAAGTCGGGAATGATTCCTGTGAGACCACACTAACTTCCTTCCCGTAAATATGTATGCTGGCTGCTAGCTAAGATCACCTTTGAAGTGCATTCAGTGGATCAAAGGGGAACCAGCTGAGATCATGATTTTGGAGGGATCAGCCTCAACTTGTCACTTCCATACTGAAGCTATAACATTGAAAGCTCTCGGAGATCAAAACATTTAGAAGAAAAGATACATTTTGGTGTCCTTTATATCTGATAACATGACCATACTGAGCACACAAGAGGCATCTTGTGAGTATCTACTGATCTGATTCAGAAAATAGAAATAATGATTCTTATATTTTTTTTCTGAAAAGAAGGGAATGAAACATCTAAACTTTAAGCATTAAGCAGGCACATTTTAAAATGTGTGGTCCTCTGCCAAGAGGCGATTAAAGGAATCTTTAAACTCTCTTAGGATTCATGTAACAGAGGTAGGTGCTTTCCTTCTGAAACATGCTTTCGTGATGTTCTTGCCTGATTCCTTTCTGGTTTAGGCAAACCTCTAACCCTCCCTTCCCTATAAATAAAGAAAAAAACCAGTTACACTGTGTCCTAGAAGGTTAGCATCAATAATTTAAAGCAGGAATATTCAAACTATAGCCTATGTGCCATATCCAGCCTACTGGTGGCCCTCGAGCTGAGAATGGTTTTAAAAGAGTTGGAAAAAAAATGAAAACAGTAATATTTTGTGACATGTAAAAATTACGTGAAATTGAAATTTAAGAGTACATCCTAAAATTTTATTGGAATATAGCCATCTCATTCATTAGTGTTTTTGTCTGCGGTTACTTTGTGCTACAATGGCACAGTTGAGTAGTCATAACAGAGACCAAATGGCCCACAAAGCCTAGAATATTTGCTAAATGACCTTTTCTGGAAAAGTTTTCCTGATTTTGATTTAAAGCAAAGTACTTTGGGAGGAAGGGGTGGGGATGGAGGTAGAGTAGAAAATATGTTTTCCTCTTACCTTTTCCCTTCCTTTGGTAAAATCGAAATGTTCACAATGAATCTTTCTTTTAAAAATTTCTCTCCACCTCCTGAATTGTATATTCCTAAATCGAGAGTCTTGATTGGGGAAGACAAAAAGAAAAAAGCTAACAACTGGCGACGGTGGAGACCAGGAGAAGGAAAGCCCTGGTGTTGCTCAGCAAGAGAGTCTTCTGCTTCTCACTCCCTTTCCCCTGCCTCCATCCCAGGACCTTTAAAATTCTGAATATCAGTTTTTTTTGTCTTTGCATCCCATGGGGAACACAGTATGCGAATGTTCATCTGACCGACTTTGTTATGTGTACAGTGAAGAGTACTGGACATGACACAGCGCCTCGTGCCAAGTTCTTTTAATCAGCGTGTGCTTTGTGCCTGTGGTTGGCCGGTTCACAGCGCCGAGTCTGGCAGGCCTGGTTCCTAAGGTGAGGTTGCATTTTGCCTCTTCCTCGAGCCTACTGTGGTTGGGTTTGGGTTTACTTCCTACTGAGTCTGAAGCCCAAAATCTCAGATTAAAAAAGAATTCAAGGAAATTACAACTTTTTTTTTTTTTTTGACACTTTAAGAAGACTCTTAACACCTAGGGGGAGTTGGGTCTCTTTGTTTTGGTGAGGAGTGGTCTTGGGAGCCAAACACTGACAGTGTGAATGAAGACAATAATATTAGCCTCTCCACTGCCGAGGTTTAGGTTTGAGCATGCTCTTCTATTTGCCCAGGCCTATAGAGTGCGGTGGAAGGCCTGCCAGGTTGCTTCCCATTCGTGTTTTCCCACGTGAGGTTTTGAGCTGAAAGTCTCTGGACAGCAGTGAAATGTCAACTTGATGAAAGATCTGAGTGCTCTGAGGTCACTGGATTAGATGGTGAAGAAGGTCTCAACCAGAGACGAGGAGCTTTGCTTTTGTTCTCTTCCATATCATTTTTTTTAACGTTCATGTAGTGTCTTTACTTTTTAAAGACTTTAGTCTTTAAAAAAGCCTTTACGTTTTCCATGCATGTTAGGAATAACGTTCAGTTTTGTGAAAGTTCTGTTACACATTCTTGGTTGTGATTAATATTTAAAAATAAAGTCATTAATGAACAACTTTTCATTCCTTTCTTCACAGACTTCTCGTGTGTCTAACTTAGCCTTAGAAGTTCTTTGCCATTTTTCTTATTTGAAAAAAACTGAGGGGGTGGGGATTAGAGTGTGATGAATTAATGAAGGAGGCAGCACAGCCCAGATGTAACTCATATCACCAGGGTCTACCTCATATACTTGTTAGAATCAAATATAAAAGTGCTTTAAAAGATAGACGCTGCTACATGTTCAGAGCTACATTATTCACAATAGCCTAAAGGTGGAAACGACCCAATGCCTGTCATGGAGTGAGCGAATAGACAAATCATGGTATGTACACAATGGAATATTATTCAACCATAGAAAGGAATGAAGCACTGATTCTACAACTTGGATGAACCTCAAAAAAATGCTACCTGAAAGCCAGACACCAAATGTCTTGAATAATGTCATGTATGAGAAACGTTCAGAATAGGTAAATCCGTAGAGATAGAAAGCTGATTCCTTTTACCAGGGGCTGGTGAGGGCGAGAATAGGGATTTATTTTGCAGCAAAGACAATGTTTTCGAACTAGGTAGAGGAAGTCATTAACACAACATTATAAATGTACTAAATGCTACTGAGTTGTTCACTTTAAGATGATTAATAGTATGTCAATTTTACTTCAATTATAAAATACACACATAACCTGCATCAGTGCCATCATATATGGTGCACCCCCTTTGATGCCAGCAGCTGTCAGCCTTGATGTGCTTGGTCCCCAGCTCTGTAATAGATGGAGAACCGAACACACCTTACCCCTGGGGGACCCAAGCAGGGCTCGGGGGAAGTAGAACTTGCTCAAGGTCTAGTCATTGGGAGGAGGCAGGTGTAGGATTGGCTTCTGGGTTTCCTGTTTTCCACGTATCTTTATCACTACTTCCACTTGGTGTTTGCCGG
The DNA here is from genome assembly GCA_963575035.1 of Avahi laniger. NCBI lineage: Eukaryota > Metazoa > Chordata > Mammalia > Primates > Indriidae > Avahi > Avahi laniger. The sequence continues at coordinate 38,655 of CAUYSK010125091.1, read as the reverse complement.
CAGGTTGGCAGGGGAGGCCGACATGTTGGATAGACTAGTCGAATGATCAGTGTTCCTCTGAAAGCTCAGGTCTCCCCTCGTGGGGAAGGGCCAAGCTCCCCAACAGTACCTGCCATGAAGCAGAGGGTTCGTTCACTCTGAATTTCGCCTGCTTCTCTCCCCACTTCTCTGAGCTGATTTTCTCTCTTTTAAAATAGAGAGAATAAGGATGATAAGAGAACTTCCCTCCTAGGATTGTTGGGAGTTTTTAATAGGATCGTGTAGCGCCTGGGCGAGGTTTAATATCTATTCTATGCCTGCCCTTCAAGACAGTCTGGTTTAATAAGTTTTGTGGAAAGATTCAGGGAAAAGCCTTGTGTCCTCCACGGTGGACTTTCTCACGAGCCCCTTTCTGCCTTACGTCGTGGCCAGCTGGGATCGTTGACCTTTTCCCGTCTTCTGCTCTCCGAGGGGGACCCATCCTGTGTCTGCCCTGACGGGAACAGATTTCACAGTTGGGTGGCACTGACAAGACTGAAGCCTTAACTGCTTCGTCGGCAGCTCACCTCGTGCCATTTTTCAGGTAGATCTGGCAGTTGGTTCCAGGAAATGCAGCCAAGTTTGTGAAATACTCTTAGGCTTTAGAAAAAGAGAGAGAGAGAAAAAAAGAAAACTAGTGCTTTCCTCTGCTTGACACACGACAGCTCCAGCTTCGAGCTGCCCTCACACGAGGTGAGAGAAATGTGCGGCTTTGAATCTGGGGCTCCTTCTCGTCCTGTAGTAACGTGGATTGACGCGGCCCATCTGTGCTGATTCAGAACAAACAAGAATGAAGTCACCGTGCTGGAAATAGTGCAGGGTGGAATGGCTGCGAGCAGCCCTCTCTCTTCCATATTCCTGGGGGACTGTCACACGGGCTTTTGGAATCGTAGCTGTGGGTTCGGTTCTCTGGGCACCACACCTGGGTCACGCGTGTGCTTGTAACCAGCTTTTCTTCACAGACAGCACGCCCGAGAGTGATTTTTTTTTTTAAAGGAACATTTGCTGTGAAAACATGTATGGTCTCTTCTTGGGCCTGTTATTTAATTTATGTGACTGTCCATCTCTCCTGTGCTTTCATTATGGATCTTGGTGCCGCTTTAAAACAGAGCTCCCCTTACTAACGTAATGTACCAATCCAGTGTTGAACGTACGGTAACTTCATTTGCAAGCTTGGGGTGACCCTGGAGGAAATCCTCACTGCTTGGTCCAGAGCCAAATGCAGGGATTCAGTTCTTAGGGTCTAACTAAAGAGGAAAGGAAATAGAAGTCAGTCTCTTTCCTGTACAGTAGATGAAAGGCCACATTCCTCCATGATGTCCTTCTTCCTTCTCTGTATCTTTAAGTGGATGAAAATAATATTAATATCTTAATGCTATCTTTGTGCCCTTATAATCTGGGAGTGTCATACTACTTCATACATGCTGAAAAAATACATCCTTCATTAGGTCTCCCTTGAGATAATTATGAAGCACATATTCCAGTTGACATCTCTATAGATGTGGCTTCTGATTTCCCTTAAAATTCCTACAGAGTAGTACTTACTATGCATGGGAATGTGTACCCTTAGTGTGTGTTGCATTGGTTGGGGATTTTCCTGATGGTCACTGAATATGGCAAACATTGAGCTTTTGTCTTATTATTGTCCTATAGAAATAGTATTGATCATGATATGTTTATGAAGTCTCAATCTCTTCTTCCTAAGTTATTTCTACAAAAGAAATGGATGTTGGTCTTGGTATGTATTTCTTGAGGCAGAATGCTGTGTTTTTAATTAAGGTGGTGGTTATATAAGAGATGTCTGGTGTTTGTCCTGCAGGAGCTGTTGTCTAGATGAAGTCAGGTGTCCATAGCCACTGTTTTTAAACTTGTACCTGGGACATCTTGAACTAATTTGCTACCGCCGTGGATCCTTCTCCAAAGTTTGAGCCTTCTAGTGGGAACAGGGATGTCTCAGAACACTCTATCTCAGCTTTGGTCACGTGCTGAAAAGTTATCTTTCCTTCGTAGAAACTTTGGGAGTCCCTGTTGCATGTGCTGTGGGGTTTTAGAAGGGAAGGCAGCCAGGGAGGGCAGGCCCAGGGAAGGAATGCTTCATGAGACAAACACAACTTTTCTGGCCCTTGAGAAAGAGTGAGTGGCTAGAAAGAGGACAACAGCCTAGCTGAGCCCTGTTATCTGAAGCGTGCTGTCCAGCTTGACCCTGATGTGGGAATGCAAGAAGACTGATCTCTGGAGTAGAGGACAGGTGGGTAGAAGCAACGAGAGAAAGATAGGTTGGCACAGGTCGTGGAGGTCAGATGAGGATTTGAGGGCTCAGCGGAAGGGTTTTGAGGTTCAGAAGTGTTGAGGGGAGAGATGTATTTAAGGGAGCTTAGCCTGACACATGGACACGGGAGGGAGGGCAGATTAGAAAGATAGTGGTTGGAACAATCCAGGCCCGATGAGCTTATTGGCAGTATGGATGCAGAAAAAAACAAAAACATAAAACATAAAGGCAGGAGTTTCAGAAATTCTCAGTAGGGGGAAGAAGGGGAGGAGCGAAAACCCACCTAACAGGTACAGTGAACACTATTCAGGTGACAGGAACATTTATAGCCTGGACTCAAGCCATGTAACAAAAACATTGGTACCCCTGTAATATTTTGAAATAAAAAAAGAAAAAAGTTCTCAGCCGTGATCTTGATGGCTTCATCTGAACTGATCACAATGGGAAACTAAGGATGGCCCTGTCTTATATTTTAATACAGCAGCACTGTGTGTTCTTTTGGGGACCAAGCCTTTTGGCACTCCTGGAGTCTATATCCTAAGCCATTTTAAGGGGATGATTTGAAGTCTTCAGAGAGAGAGAAGAATACTAAAGCCACCTTCTTTCAGCTACTGTCTCTGGAGTTTTCCTCATTAACCACTTTAGAGAAGGGATGAATTAGTTTCTTAATAATTAAGAGCTAGGAATTCTTTTTATTGCTGATCCTTGACCTCCAGCTTCACTGCCCCCAATATAAACATCCAAATGCGATGGCGTAGTGAAAGCTCTTGGGAAGTCATAGGGCACGATACAAATGGTGTTTATCATAAGCCCACTTCCTTGCTGTTAGTCATGTTGCTCAGATGATCGATTCTAAGCGTATCATGTTTGCTGAGCTCATATACGTGTTTGCATTGAAATTAGTTGCTGCTTATTGATTTCTGAGACTCCTTTGCCAGCAGAGCAAAGTCACAAGTCCCTAACCGTGCCTGCAGGGCTGCATGGGTGCCCCCTGCCTGACTCTGACCTCCTTTGCCACCACTTGTCTCCCTGTTTGCCCAGCCGTACTGGCCAAATTCCTTTCCACCCCAGGAGCGCTGTATTTGCTGTTCCCTCTGCCTGGAATGCTGTGCCTCCCCAGACCTTTGTGCAGTTTCGGCTCAAACGTAACCTCAGAAGGGCCTTTTCTGACTGCCACGGCCAAAATACCCCCATCCTCCTCTCACTGCATCCCCGTGTACTTCCCGTTCCCCGGCCGTGTTTTATGGCACTTCAAATTCTATGAAATTCTCATTTTTTTGCATGAATACCTTTGTTTCCCTCCCACCAGCGTGTAAGCTCCATGAGGGCAGGACTTTGTCTCGTGTACCTGTGTATCCACAGTACATGGCGATCAGTAAATATTTGCTGAATGAGTGAATGAACCAGAATTTTAAATAAATGACTTAAAAAATAGCCTGTGCACATCCTTCTGTAGACACGTCCTTCTGTGGAGATATTTGGGTACTATTAGCAGCGCGCGAGCGAGATACTCGCACCGTCTGCCTTTGCGTGCTGGAGGCAGGCTCTGATGTTGTAGCAATCCATTTTCTTTTATCAGTGCTAAACCCAAATGAGTGAACGTGAACTTTGATTAGTCAAATGGAACCAGCAGATTTTAGCACGAGCTAGAAAGCTCGTCCCTTTGCTTTGTGTCCCTGAGTATATATAGACAAAGACACTGAACATTAGTAGAAAGCAACCAAAAATGTGTGGTTCATTGACTTTGACATGTCTCTGGCTGGGAACTTCCGCAGTGCTGTAGCATCCTATAAAACAAGCAAGAAAATAAAACTATCTTGAATGTATTCTCTAGCCAACTCTTTTTTTCCCCCCAGTCCATGACATCTGGCCTTTGTCTAAAGGAACTGTTTTTCCATTTAGGATGTCCGTTGTTAAAAGTGTACATTTCAAACTTGGAGTGAGCTGTACTGTAAACGCTGTGTGGTCATCTCGGTTTGTGCAAACATTAGGAGCCAAACACTTCTTTCCACTCCTTGGTTAGCATCATTTGTCACAGTATCTCCGCATAGCAAGATGGTGACACCTACGCAGTTTCTCAGGCTGTGCTTTCTACTAATTGTTTAATTAGAAAATGAGTAAGTATTTATACAGAAAATAGAATCCCAGACTGTGGGGATGCAACCTTCTCTAATTGTACCGTGTTATCATGATCTCCTAAGGATTGCACTTTTGGCGTGTGTAGGTGGGAAGCGGTCTTATTTTGTTGCTGCTGTTTACCAAGAGGTTCATTTTTTGCTCAGCAGCTCAAGCAGAGCAGAATGAAATCAGGTGCCAATAAACTCGCTCTGCAACAAGGATATAAAAGCCAGATACAATCAAAATGTCTGTCTAAACCATGAAGCTTGTGTTCGTTCCACAGCTTGGCTGGGGACCTGCTACAGGCAAGACGTCATTGAAGGTACACATATGTGTGGGAAAGGGCCCATGTGCACCAAAAAGTGTGTTTTTCACTTCACAATGACAAAGTGAGTCAAATCTTGATAAGCTTTTTGGAATTTGCTGGGTAAAAGTTTGTGTCATGAGATCCTGTCGAGAGAGATAAGAATGGGGTTTGGGTTCTGGGTGTAGGGGCTGTTTTTTAGCTGGCCGTGATCACAGGGAGGCAGGAATCCATTTGCAGACCCACTATGGGCACGAAAGAGCTAGGGGAGTTTAAAAATGGAGCCAGGATGGGATGACTTCCTGCTGTAGTTGTGAGCTGAGGTCTGGACACCCAGCTTTCTGTCTTCTGGGTGGAGCAATCTGGTGACACCTCCTGCTATAGCATCGTTCTCCACGAAGACATTGGTAGGTTTGGTGCCAGAATACAACATGCCTGACAAGATGGGGTATATGGAACTGATTGTGCCTGTAAGGAAACAAAAATAGACTCGCTGCTTTTCCTCCAGTGGCTTTGTGGGAACCCCTGTGGCCGATTGCCCCAGGGCTGCCTCCATTGCTGTCCCGCCCTGCCACCATCTTGGTTTAGAGCCTGACGGTGGAGGTGAAGCTTTGGACACTTGGATGTTAGCTCAGAGCTTAGCAGCTGTGTGACCCTGTGAACTGTGGAACCTTTTAAGCCTCAGTTTCCTCCCTTGTCTGAAACCGTAATAATATCTACCTCTTCTTATTGTGGTGAAATATGCATGACATAAAATTTGCCATTTTAATCATTTCTAAGTGGACAGTTCAGTGGCATTAAGTGCATTCTCATTGTGCAGCAATCACCAGCATCCATTTCCAGAACCTTTTCATCTTCCCACACTGAAACTCTGTACCCATTAAGTGATACCTCTGCATTCCCCCCAAAAGAGCTGAGAATTGAATCTGTGATTTTGGGCTCCGTGTGCCTGCTGTTCTTTCTACCACATTATAACTCGAGAGGGTTTGTCGTCATTGTTTAAGACATGTCCTCAGAGTCTGTTATGTGAATTGATACTATCTACAAAAGTGCATTTTCTGAATAAACTTAGTCCTGTCCTTGCTCCATCACTGAGGTCGAATCAAGAATCTGAACTCACAAGGTTTGCTGTTTCGTTCTGCTGAAATTCTCACAGATTAATGGTGCAGAGTTGGGCCACCTCTCCTGCGTGCTCATCTTGGAACGGGTTCTCTGTCAGTCTTTGATGTTGCCGACCAAGTAGAGGGTATCTCTTCCTTCAGCTTCAGGGATGCACTGGGTTCCTGGTTTGCCTTCTCTCTCTCACTGTTCCTTCTTGGACTTCTTTACTGGATTTTCCATTTTCTCCGAACCCTTATTGTCATCCTTGGAGGTTCTGTTCTGGCCTTCTTTCAGAACCATCTAACATTTCAGCAGTTGCCTTGAGAGGACATAAGAATCCACTCATATCCCCAGCCCTCCTCCCTCTGTAAGCTCCATGTCCCCCAGGGAGTGCTCCTACCTATGGAGGTCATTCCATCATCTCAAATGATCTAAAATCAAATTCTTTTTTTTTTTTTTTTTAGTGGAGACGGGGTCTCACTGTGTTGCCCAGGCTGGTCTTGAACTCCTGGGCTCAAGCAGTCCTCCCACCTTAGCCTCCCGAGTAGCTGGGATTACAGCTAAAATCATATTTTAAGAAAGGAGGACGTGAAGGCATTACCTTCTCCTTCTCTCCCCTCTACCTGAATCCCAGCCTGCTCCTAAAATGTGTTCTTTTCTTCTTATAGAGCCAGCAAGACTAGAATGCTGTCTTGGGCTTAGACTCATGTGAACTTTTACTTCTTAAATGGGAACCTTAATTTCTATCCTTATGCCCATCACCACCTTCATCTCTCGCTCCTGTGCTCCTCCAGCACCCCCCTCGCCAGCCTTCCTCTTCCTCTCCTGGGCGGCCTCCACACTGCTGATGGATTTTCTTTCCTGTGGTTCACATCTGATCACGCCACTTCCTGTTTGAAACCCTCTGTGACTCCCCATCAGTGGCCACATGATGAAGCTCACACTCTGCCAGCTGGGCTCATTTCTGCCCTGATGATCCTCTCCATTCTCCCTTTGCTTTCCCTACGCCATGACCAGACACATTGTCACAGGGGCCCTTTATCTTTTTGGACCTCAGACCCCTTCAAGGAACTAATGATAGCTATGGACCGCCTCCCAGGAAAGGTACGTATTCACCCAGTCTTCATTCATTTTCAAGGGGGCTGTGGATCCCAGCTATGAACTCTGTCTGATGCCCGTGCTGGACCATCTGTAGGAAGACTGCACTTTCAGCCTCTTTGCCTTTGCTTGTACCACTTCTTATGTCTTTGTTCCTTGTGCTTCCGTCACTATTTTCTTCAGTGCACTTTCCTGCCAGAATGAATTTTTCCTCCTATCATACTGTACAGCACATCACCACAACATCTGTTTAGCGTTTGTTATAGTTGATAGTTTGTATGATGCCTTGCATGTGTTGTACACACAGTTGTGTGTTCATTTATTCTTCATTCAACAGAAGGTTTTTTTAGCTCTTGCATGCTAGCCACAGTGCTTGTTCTAGGGATATGCTAGAAATATGATCTAGTCCCCACTCCAGTGAGGTCAGTTTAATGGAGCATGTATACAGATAAACAGGTCATTATAATGCAGTGGGACCATAAAACAGCTAATGATTATTGAGCATTTACTGTATGCTCAATTACCTGTGTCATGCCTGAGTTCTCATAACAGCTCTGTGAAATAGGTCCTAATATTTTACAGATGAAGTAACTGAGACACAAATGGGTTAAGTGACTTACTGCAAATCACGAGGCTCGTCAGTGATAGAGTGGGACTTCAACACTGAAGTCTGTCTTCAGGGGCCAGCTTTGTTATTGCTAGGCTTTCTAAGATCAGCATGGTCAAACCAGGATGCTGCAGGAGGCCAGGGCAAAGGAGAGGAGTGAAGTCAAGCCAGGAGGAAATCACTGAAGGCTTCCTGAAGGAGGATGGAGAATGGGGATGAAGACAAAGTAAGCAAAGGCCCAGAGGTGAGATTGAGCGAATGAACTTTGGCTGAAATTTTATGAACTGAGCTCTGTAGAGATGGAAAAAGGGAAGCAGGCAGTGACTGAATAAATTGAGGAGAAATATAGAAGTAGCGACTGAATAGATTGCTGAATTGAGCAAAGAAATCTTTAAGGAATTCTAGAGACACAAATGTCTCAGACACTTTAGGACTAATTTTTGTTTTCAACATTAGAAGGCAACACTGCTTCTTATTATATACACATTCAAATAGTTTTAAGTGCTGATTACTTAATGGATTACCTGGTACAAATATTTGCATTTGGGTGAGTTATATATCGTCTCCATGCTCAGTATATGTGTCAGTAAAATGGGGATAAAGAATACTGATTTCCTCAAATCCAAGGACTGTCAATTTAGCTGCAATTTTAGTTTATGTAGCACTAAGAAGCAGTCCTACTAGCTGAACTCTGACATGCCTTTCAGAGATGTTGAAGTGTGGTGGGAGGGGAAGGATGACCATAAAATTTATCCTAGGATTGGTCTTAGAATCAATGAAATAGTGTATTTTACAGAGTAATTGCGGACACTGCCGGATGCATAGCAGTTACTCAGCACGTGTTGATGGCGAGGGGGGTGGTGGTCGTGTTTATATGGAGAAGGAAGCAGGCCTGGAGGCTGAAGTGATTGATGACTTGATGTAAGCAAAAGCTATCAGTAAAATGCTCTCGTTGCAGATTTTGCAGATTTCAGACTAGACAGGTTTTCTGACAAGCAAGAGCCCTGGTTGCCTGTAATTCCACGTTACTAGGAGCTGTGAGTGTGTATGCTTTTAGGTCTATGACAACCAAGTGGTCATATGCCTTTTTAAAGCCTAAAGGGAAATGAAGGGCTTAATTCAAGTGTGTGGCCTCTAATCTTGGGTGCCCCTAAACTCTGATCTACACATTCCCAACGATTAGAGAGACGTTTTGTAACCTGAAATGGTTGGGTTCAGACTACAGTGCCTGGGTGCTACTAAATTAAAGGCCAATGGAAAGCTGCTTGGAGAACCCGGCCTCTGGCACTTGTGGTAGAGGAGCATTTATCTAGAGACGGGCCTTGCCGGGAGGAGATGGCCACGCCTGTGTCTCAGGCGACTTTAATTAGACCGTTGGCTTGGCTGCCCCATGATGACAGGTTGGTCTCAGGCCTGCGGTTCTAAGTCCTGAGACCACTCCTGGGAAAAACCCAGCAGAACCATGAGTGGCACCCCTGAATACTTGAGGGGGCAGCCCTGTCGACACCAGCTCTGCCTACCAGGCTGGCCGCTGTTTCCTGGGGCCCTACCTGCGCTTCACCTGTCTTCACACTGAAGGACGTGCGGTGCCTTCCCCCAACCCGGAAGTAGGTTACTTCTTCCTCTGCACACACCGCTTGGCCAGACCGACTCGTCCTTGGTGTTTAGACTCAAAAGCTGGGTGCCATCTCCCGAGGAGGCCTCCCATGATCCTCACTGCTCCCTGTGCTCCCGTGACACCCTGGGCTTATCTCCTGCATTGTAGTTTTTGTCCTCATTTTCTGTTTGTGTCTTTGCCTTCCTTGGGCTGTGTCTTACTCAGCTTTGTGTCTGATGTGCTTTGCACGTAGGAGGCTGTTTACAAGAGGGCACTGGAGTGGATGGAGGGGCAGAAGATCCTTTGAGGACGAGGAAGAGGACAGCCTTTTTATGTAGAGCAGTAGAGAGCCATATATGCAGGGGAGCCCAAAAGAAACAAGAAGAATTCACAAAATCTGCTGCTTTAAGGGGAGTGGGAAGAAAGGGGAGGTGGGACAGTCCTACTTGACCTTGGTGGGTGCACGGGCAGGCGGAGTGGGTTTCCTAACTGGCCTCCGAGTCCCTGGCCCTTCCCTCAGGGGCTTCAGGTTTGGGGAGGGGTGCTGGGGAGGCCCTCCCAAGCACAGGATGTCGGGGATTTTCCTCCCCTCCAGGGACGGGTGTCCTTGGCTTCATTTTTAGATCTTTGCCAAGGCCTGTGTGGGAAGCCGTCTCAAGCAGAAGGGGACCTGAGGCTGTGGATGTTCTTAGCAGTGTGTGTTGCTCTCTTAGCATGAGGTTTAGCAGGCAGCCTAAGGAAACACTTAGAACACAATGTGCTGATTCCCAGAAGGGCGTTTCTGGCCATGCTGGGGGTGCGCCTTTTCTAAAGAGATGTTTTTGCAGATTTCAGAGTGCAGGTTAAGCAGAGGCTGCCTGTTTCCGTGCCAGGGGCCGGCCAAGCCTCTTTTGACCCAACAGTCCTGAGTGGGGTGTCAGGTGAGAGAGGTGGGGGCCCAGGGTCTGACTTCCAGCCCCACCATCTGGCTAAAGGAGAGCAGATGCTCCTTGATTATTTGGAGGAAACCATGGATTGGAAATGGCTCAGAGTCACACATCTCAGTCACTTGGACCTGCAAAGTGCTGTCAGATTTGGGAAAGCTGGGAAGTAGTAATGGTTACAAATAAAAAAGCATTACCTGCCTTGTTCCCCCTGCCCCAATGTTTACAAATATAATAATAGCTTTAATTTACTGTCTGGAGCAGAGGTTCCCAAATGTGGGAGCGTGCATGAGAATCACCTGGGTAGCTATTTGAAAGTACCTGTGTCTAGATCCTGTCTTCAGAGGGTGATTCAGGAGGTCTGGGGTGGAACCCTGGCTCCTGAGTATCGCGGAAAGGCTCTCCAGGTGATTGTGATGGATGCCCTAGATTGAGAACCACTGTATTAGATGGAGAAGCTTCCTGGTGGCAGAGACCGAGGTCTGTCTATCCTGGTGTCCCCTGCTGCATCTGGTATGTGGAATGTTTTATCATTCATTCAGAAGTATTTACTGACACCTGCTATGTGCCAGGCCCTGGAATACATTACTGGGCATCACTGTTCTCAGTACTCCTGGAGCCCCGGTAAAGGGGCCCTGGCATTAGATGCCAAGAAACTGGCGGCGGGCTTCTGTTCATTCTCAGTTGTCATTGAATTCTGGTCTTCCTGCGTGTTGTTGGGTAGGTACCTGGTATTATAGCACTGACATTGTCTCCTTTATTAAATTGAACATGGGCCCCTGGAATATTGTAACAATATTAGCAAATGGGATAAATAGATCTAAAATGACACCTCTGCCTTTCCCATGAACTTTCAAACTAAAGAGCAGAGCCTGTGGACAGGACTGGGGTGGATCCTTTCCTTTCTCTTTAAAGAAAAAAACTGAAGCTGACCACTTCTTTTGTTTTCATGGACGGGGGCTAGCCCATCTCTTCAGCAAATATTTCTTGAGTGCTTATTATCTGCTAGACACAGAGGACTTGAAGGTGAACGAAGCCCCAAACCTTACAAATTGCACAGTCTAAGAGAGGAGAAGTACAAACAGATGCATGCAGCAAAGTGTGGCAGCTTCTGGATGTGTGTTGAGCAAACTCACAGCATGCTCAACATTGCTATCAAAGCTTTGGTGGCTTTCGGTGAATGGGGAAATCTTTTATGGGGCGGTGCTGACTTGACTTCCCAGTATTCTCCAACCTGGCCTTTGAAGGGTGGTATTTGCAGGGAGTGGCTGATTCAGGAAGGAAACCTCGCTACCCCTCACCTGGCTGGGGAGGCTCTGGTTTATGTCTCTCCCAGCAGTGTCTGTACCTTTGGTTTGGCTAGGACCCCAGTGCCTGGCGATTTGGCCTGTCCAGTTCTCAAGTTGAGGGTCACACGTATATTCCCAGCTGCTGGGCTCCTTTTGAGTTAGCCTCAGATAATTGTAGCTTCTGTTTCTAAGACCAGGTGCTTTGGTGGAAAACATGGCTCATGAAGCCTGCCCTTTATCTAGATACTGTAATAATCAGTTTGTGTAGGCATGGATTGTTTGCAAAAATCCATCTTTTTATAGGAAAAATAAAAACCTGGAAGGAAATAAACTGACAAATCCAAATTTGGTGTTGTTTCTGGGTAGTGGGTTTTATGGGCGACACTTTCCTAGACTTTTTATTTGAGTATTACCATTTCATTTTATAAAAAGACAGTGAACTTTATTTGTTATATATATAAATGTGCTGGTGAGTTTCTGTGATTGAAACCCTTTCCTCAAAGGATGGAGGTTCTGAGCAAGAAACTTTTTAATGACCAAACTGAATGCTACTGCACTGTGGCATCTTGCTGTGTGGACTGTTCTGTGTGTCTCTGTAGATTGAAGACGGCCTCAGGGCCAAGAAGGGACAACTCTCAGAGGGTAGAGTATGATCCAGATTAATTGTGTGTTTGTGTGTGTGTGTGTGTGTGTGTATTCAGCTGTGCCTTCGGGGCACCATACTCTCCCTCATCCTTTGGCTTCTGTGGGGAAGACACTGGAACAAGCCACTTAGTGGAGAAAAGAAGCAGCGTGTCACGGGGCACCCAGGAAGAACGGGGCGGGAGAGTAGGGTGGGGGTCCCCACACTCAGCTAGCATGAAGCTGCACCACACTCTGAAGTTTAGACCACTCATATCATGCGTGTGTAGAACACGCTTCATGGAAACACTGATGCCCCCACCAAGCCAGAGCCTCATCCCTGGTGTCGAGTGGGGGCCTCTCATCCCCGGCAAGTGGGAAGGAGGGTTACGGCTGTAGCCCAAGAGCTTCCTGTTGCGTGGGAGGCGCGGGTTAGTGATCCGTGCTGCTGTGTGGGAGACCTTGATGGTTTAGTGCCTCGGTCTTGCTTCCCCCAGCTTGAGGGTGGGTGTGTGTGTGTGCATGTCTTTGTAAGTACCAAAATATACCTTCTAATTATAAACTGGTGTCATTGGTTCCTTGCCTCTCCCTCCCTTGTTTTCGTGCTTTTGGTTAGAGTGCTGCTCCTTCCTATTTCTCAGTGTCAGTGGTACAGCCTGTTCCAGATCATCCAAGTGGTTGGTTGTGCTTTTCTGAGACCTAACTCTAGACTGCCGAGTGCTTTTTCATCTCCCACGATTGAGCTCATAGCCAGAGAAGGGCTTTTGAAAGTTCTTTTCTGAAATGTACACATCTATACTGTCTTGGAGTCCGAGGATGTCCTCTGGACAGCTGTGTGGCTGTCAGAGCCACCTGGTCAGAGCGGCCATCCCACCTGCCACATTTTTGGGGCATGGTACCTTTGTATGAAAATAGAGACTGCTTCGATACCTCTGTGGCTCTTGTTGTTCAAGTTTTGTGGGAAATGAATCACAAGGTCTGATTTTAACAGTAAGAGAAGGGATAAGGAAGAGAGATGATCCCTTACAATTTTGTGTGCCTGTATTTATGTCTGTTTAATTGTTTTATTTGGACTCTCATTTAGTTTTGTGCTGGGGTAGCCCTCACTGCCTGAAGTTGACTTAATTGATCTTCATAGAAATTTCTGCTCCTTTCATTAACGTCTTCATGTTACCCAGGTGGGAGTGGAGTGGCCCATTGTCCCATCGGTGTACTTAGAGAATCCAGGATGACGGTCAGGTACTTTACACGGTCCCCTTTGGTGCTATGACAATCATACGTGGCCTGTTTTCTCCCAAGAATTTCTGTGGACTCTAAAATTTAACCAATGGGACCAATACAGTTTAAATGTGTTAGCTGTTTGCCAATAGGAGCCAAATCGTAATTCTTAGCCTTTGATCTCCTGAGAAATGAGCTTAGCAGCTCCATGTGATTTTTAGGCAGCTTTTCTGGAACCAGCCTAGAGTGGCCATCCATGCATTGCGATCCAAGTGTTTCACTTTATTTAAAGGACAGCTTTCTTGATATTATCAACTAAAGGCATGATATATATGTGCGTGATATATATTTATACATGCACACACATACATATATACATACATGTACACACATGATTCCTGAGATGCAAGTCACTGAAATTGCATCATGGGGGAAAACTTAATAAACAGTAGGTCTCAGATATACAGAATTTGAGCTCTTAAATTATTGTGGTAATTGATACCATTTAGCTATTATTATTTATTTAAAATACCCTCACTGTCAGAAATAACTCTTCTAAACAGGGCAGAAATGTTAATTTTCATCATGCATTATTCATTTCACGTGATCATCCGTGAGTCTAGTTATATCTCAGGTTCTTAACTAGTGTTAAGCTCTTGCAAAGGAATTGCTTTATCAGTTGGGAAGGGATTGCTTATCAGAGTCCAGTTGGGTGGTTATGATCGTCATGTAGAACAGAGTTCACAATCTCTGGGGTTTGTTCAGAGTCATTGGAAATAATGCAAAGATGATATATTAGTTCAGGCCACTGTAACTGAAAACCATGGACTGGATGGCTTAAACAACAGAGATTTCTTTCTCACAGTTCTGGTGGCTTAAGTCCAAGATCAGGGTGCTGGATCATTTGGTTCCTGGTGAGGGCGCTCTTCCTGGTTTGCGGATGGCTGCTTTCTTAGTGTATCCTCAACTGGTGGAGAAAAAGATGATCATTCTTGTGTCTTTTCATATAAGGGCACCAATCCCATTCATGAGAGCTCTGCCCTCAGGACCTAATTACCTCCCTCAGGCCCACCTCTAAGCACCAGTCACATTAGGGATTAGGACTTCAACATACGAATTTTTGGGGAGGACACAAACGTTGACTCCGTAGCAGGTGGAGAGGGACTCCATTTCGCAGTGCTTGCTGTAATGTGACAACTCGAAAAGGGTCAATAGTGAGACAACCAGGTGGGCTCTCGAGCTAAGAGTCTCATGCTTTGTGTAGGGAGGCAGGTGCCTAGGGGTCCTGTGTGTCATCAGAAGGCCCCGTCTCCTTGTTAAATTTGGACTTGGGAAGGGCCATGCGACCTGCCCTTGCCCACGATGCATGTGCAGTAGGCTTGGGGCCGACACCCGGAACCATCTTTGGCACCGTGTCGCTGCTGAACCCTCATGTCTTACCCTCTGTTTTTGCTCAGTGCAGAGGAAAATAACTTCCGTTCACACCCATCTGTGGCGAAGGAATGCCTGTCCTCTTTCACTCCTCTCTCTCTCTCTGTCTTATTTTTTTTTTTTGCTGATTCTGCCTTTAACAACGTGTGTTGAGAAAAAGGAAAAAATCTTTTTATTCCATTTTTTGTGGCTTTATCTTTTAAACTCCATTATAGAAAGTATTAAACGCGCACAAAAGGAGACAGAATACCATGATGAACCCCCACTTTTGCCTACCTTCAGCAACCGTCAACTTTCTGCTCTTCTTATTTTCAAACATGGGCCCCCCCACCCCATTCTGTATGCTGAAGTATTTTAAAGCAAAGTGCAGGCATTTTATTATTTCACCCACATACTCTTATGCATGTACCACTAACAGATTAGGCCTAAAAACAAAACCTACAAAACCAACCCATAGCCACAATACTGTTACCACTTCTAACAAAATTAAGTCATTCGTTAGCATCATTAGTCCATATTGACCCAAATGCCTTTTACGTTGGTTTGTTTGAATCTTGTCATTGCATTTGTTGTTATGTTCCCTTAAGTTTCTTTTAATCTAGTCTATAACAGCCCTCCTCCTTTACTGGATCATTTGTCCTGCAGAATTTTCTGCATTCCGGACTTGACTGGTTATGTCCTCACGGTGTCATTTCACGCCTTCCTCTGTCCCGTGTTGCCTGCAGTTAGAACATTCCAGGAGTGACTCTGAATGAGCTGTTCCATTTTCTTAAAAAAAGGCTCTGACTCATTGTTCTTTTGGTAGCAATTTAAAGAGACTCAGGTCTGCTTCTTCGTGATTCACACTTCTTACTCAAATGCGTTGACACCTTCGTATACTTGTTTTCCTCCTGTGAACAGATTTGAGCTCATTTAGCTCATTTGAGAACTTTATTTTGCGAGCCATATTCCCTGGCTTTGTGCTTGTCCTCCTTGCCAGTCTAGCCTTTATCCCATAGCCAATTTTCTCTTCCTAAAGGAAAGAGTTGGTTGGTTTTGTATTCTAGCTCCACCACTGAAGTTGCGTAACATTTGTGAAGATAATGAACCTCACTTAGTCTGAGTTTCTTCTCCGGGAAAATGGGGGTCTATCTTTTAAGGTCAATGAGATGAGAAAATGCAATCATGTATGGAAAGGGCTTAGCACAGTCATATTGCTCAAGACACCTTGGTTTTTTTCTTCCTATGATTATATCATTCCATATTCAAAGACCTAACTCTCTTCTTCCTGCAGAACGAAGTACAACCTCCTAAATATTTAGGGTTTTTTTTTTTTAAGCATCTCACCATTTGTTACAAACACACCTTTCCAGCTTCTGACCATTCCCCTAAACTCTGCGCACACTGGCCTAGCACACACTACTTATTACCTTTGCCCATGTTTTCTCTCTTGGAATGCTGATCCCTCTGATTTCTGTCTCATACTTCAAGGACCAGCTGAGATGCTACCCTTTCTCTCAAGTCTTCCTGTCTGCCTTCCCCAATCAGTAGGTAGCCTATTGCTTGGGTTTCAGTGGTCCCACAGTGCTATCTATGTGCCAACATCATGGCACATATCACTCTCTAAATTGGGTTATGGGTGGCTGTAGGAGTACTTATCTCCCAAGCAACTAGTGGTAAATTCTTCGAAGGCTGAAAGCTTGCATCTTTATCTTTGACTTTTGCAAAGCAAGTCCATGTTCTGGCACGTGGTGCCAGATGAATATTTGTTAAGTTGTATGGGCTGATTGCTCTCACCTGTGTATAGCCCCCTCCCTGTCCTGCTGAGATGAAGAAGGGCATATCTGACTCTCTGTGCTCTTGGGAACCTGGTGTACTTGCAGGCTCAGCGAGGGGAAGTCTAAACCCAAGATGCCCAGAGGTGTCTCTGTCTTTGTTCAGCTGGCTGTTGCAGCAGAGTGGGCAGCTAACATGTTTTTTTTTTGTTTTTGTTTTTTTAAAAACCATTTGCAGTGACTTTAAGAACAAAAGCTTCCCTGGGAGGGTCAGCAGACAGGGTCAGGTGTGTGTGGCCAGGCAGGGCTCCACGGGCCTGCCCGGCAGGTGCCCAAGCCAGGGGCTGAGGCTTGTCAGCAGTTAATAGCCGAGGGATAGGAGAGTGGCTGCAGTTACCGTAACTCTCACGTGTATGTCATTTTCTAATCCACAGTCTGCTGTTCGTGGGGCTGGTGAGCAGAGGAGGGAGGATGGAGTAGTATTTCACTTGAACAGGGGCTTTATGATTAACAGTAGAGTGCCTAATAGACATTTAAGCGGTATTATTAAGTTGTTAGGAGTTTTTGCACTGGAAAGCTAGAGCCCAGTGCCTATTGTGTTACTGTCTACCTTTGTGGCCTTGAGCAAGTGATGAAAGTTATCTGAGCCTCAGGTGGCTCTTTTCTAAATCAGGCAGAAGATAACTTCATAGAGTTGAGGAGAAGTGTAAGTAAATCGTAAAGAGCTGTTCATGTTGTGACATTTACTAATAGGTCTATTACGTTATGCTCGTCAAAGAGTAGTCACGTGAAGTAGGCCCTTCCTTTGTGAATAAGGTGGCTGAGGCCAGGAAAGGTACCCAGCTGGCCAGGGTCACTTCTCATAGTGATTGAGCTGGTGTTCTTGGCATAAGAATATATTTCACGTGGCTTAATATGAACCTTCGAATGTATATACTTTATGAAACTCTTGTTTTTCTTAAAATTCTTCAGTGTTTTGATTTATTATTTCTCCTGATCTTTGGGGAAGGAGGAACTTTCCTGCTGTAGAATTCACTAATGTGCATCCCATTTACAGAAAGTATCTTCACAGTGACAAGTGGCAGAGACTGCGTGAGAGTAGGTGGGAACATTTGCTTCTGTGGTGCTTCTCATAACAGTGAATTCTTTATTTGCTAATGATGTGTTTCATTAAAATGAAAATTGGGCGGGAAAAGAAGGTGAAACATGTAACTATGGGTTAATAATTCATTTAGCAAAGGTTCTCATCCTCAGGATTTCATTGGCAACTGTCCTCAGGCTTCTGGCCCAGCCTCCTTTCTTTTAAGTTGAGGCCTAAGGAACTTGCTCCTCCAGCAGCTGCAGGTCAGCTACGACGATGACACACCTCGTTACCCTCTTTTGGGGTGGCAATAAGATATTTCCAGAAGCATCTGCCCAGCGAGAGCTCTGGAATGTAAATAACCCGGGAAGTTGCTGTTCTGCCCCAGAGCCTGTGTTGGGAACCAGGCCTTTTCCTGCAGCCAGGATGTCTAGCTCCTTCCTGACGGACCTGGAGGAGGTCAGTGAGTTAAAATTCCCTGAGTTTTCAGCATCCTTTAAGTGCAAGTTATGTCTGGTGGTTCCATTGACTCCAGTGTCCTCAAAGAAAGTCACACGTGTTGTATATCCTAGGAGAAGAGGGGGATATTTTTATGCAACATAAATGTAATGAAGGCCTGTTTTGTTTTTCGTAAAATAGCACCTATGACCTTTTCCCTGGTGATGGACCAACATAGTTGTAACGAATAAAGAGTTACAGAATACATAGCATATGGAAAGTTGTTAGCCAACTATTTTGTTTCAAATAGTGGACTAAGTGACACATTGGCATTTACGCATAACTTTGAGCT
This sequence comes from Avahi laniger, assembly GCA_963575035.1. Classification (NCBI taxonomy): domain Eukaryota; kingdom Metazoa; phylum Chordata; class Mammalia; order Primates; family Indriidae; genus Avahi; species Avahi laniger. The sequence continues at coordinate 20,436 of CAUYSK010125091.1, read as the reverse complement.
GATAACTTTCTGTACTGTCCCTGACCGGCTGTCATCCCGCAGAGGGCTGCTGGGCTTCCCTCTTGTTGGCACAGGAATTGGTTGGTCTGGGCTTTCCTATCACGTACAGCTTTCTGAATTCCTTCCCCATTTCCTCTCCCATGTGCCTAGTACTTGTCCCCCCTCTGGGCATTCCAGATATAGGCCAGCTCCCATGTGTCTGGGCACAGAACTGAATATGTTTGGGGTTTAAATCATCAATTGCTTTTGAAAGTTACCCTGCAGTAGACAGAGAACTCGGAATACAGGTGGTCAAGGTGAGGCAGAGAATTTGCTGCTGTTAGTCACAGTGTGAATGAGATCACAGAGGTGACAGTTACCTATCACAGGTGGGGGAAGGACTTCGAGTGTTTCAGGTCGATAGTCATCAAAGCAGACTGAATGGGATCACTCTTTAGAAGCACTCTTGATGGCTGTCCTTACAGGTTACTGTCCATTTTTGAAAGCCACAAAGGTTCCCTGTCTTAAAGTGTGTCCACTGGTGGTGGAAGGAGGGGCCTCGTCTCTAGAATAGAGAAATGCTGCCAATCTTGTACTTTACTCCTATCAAGAGGCATGCTTTGGCCTGCCCATGACTACCTTCCTTCTTTTTATTTTCTTGTGCTATTCCTCTTATCCCAGTTAAGGATGGGAAGGGGAACATTAGACTGAATTGGTGATACTTTGCTGAATTTCTAGATCTCAGAAATTTGGGACTTATTTATTTGGAGGAAGCAGAGTTGTACTTTCTACAGCAGTCTTTGTCTTACATCAGGCATTGGCTACAGATGGTGATGACCAAATAGAAATCTGGTTGTGTGTGTGAGAGATATTTCATGTTTGCAGAAGCCTCAACCGAACATCTAGATTTTAGGCCTTTCTCTGCTCCTGCTTATCTACGTGGCTTTAGATAATTTGCCTGAGTTTTCTGGGTCTCGGTCTCCCCATCTATAGAGTTGAAATCTCTCAAGTCCTAGAGATCCTGTTCCGGTGAGAACAGGGAAGGTGCTGCCCCTGCTTTTGTTCTGTTTCTGAGCCTTGGCTGACTGATGCACTAACGTGCTGTCGTTGTAGGAAGGAATGATGTTTTTCCTCTGTGTTCGAAGGCACGGTAAGAATTCCAGCAATGGTATAGAATTGTCCTATCCTATTCTGGAACCACTGGCTACATATGGCTGTTGAACCCTTAAAATGTGACTGGTCCAAATGGAGATGTGTTTTCCAGTAGAAAAGACACACTGGATTTCAAAAACTTAGTATGAAAAAAGAATTAAAATGTCTCATTAATTTTGATGTTGATTTCATACTAAAGTGGCAATACTGTGCATATATTGGATTAAGTAAAATATATTATTAAAAGTCTTTTTACCTGTTTCTTTTTACGTGAATGTGGCCATTAGAAATTTTAAAATGACTCATGTGGCTTACACCATGGCTTACGTTGTGTTTCTCTTGGACGTTGTTAATGTGTGGGAGAAATTCCTGGCTAAGCAGTTGGAATAGGTATTTGCTGGGTCTCACCCAATTATTAAAGAGTTCATGATTCTGAGGGGACAGGGAGGGAGGGTTGGCAGAAGGGAACCCCTGGGGTGGTTGGAATGGGTGAAACTAGCCAGGAAGAGGGTGCTGGGGGGGGAGGCCGTGGAACTGAGTTTTGAAGTTGAAGAGTAGAACCCTTTAGAAAGAATAAAATGGACAAAATCAGGCTCTGTGACAGACAAGGAGTGGCCCACCCCTGCCTCCAAGGAAGCCTGGGGGTTCCGGGAGAGGACCACAAAAGGGGGTCTTTCCTCTAGGAAGGGATGCGTGGCAGCTCTGAGATAGGAGAGGATGAACCCAGCAGATAGGACGTCACTGGGTCTGTTAATCCCAGGATCATGGTGACCCGGGCTCAACTCATTTTCCTGCCTCTGAGCCCCTCAGATGACTTAGCAAGTTTTTTCTTGCTGGTGTTGGCTGGGCGGAGACTCACGTCCCAGAACAGCTGAAATAACTGCTTTCTTGGGAAGGCTTTCACACTGTTCTTTATCTGGTCTGTGGTTTGGGGGAAGGGCCCTTCTGCAGTCTGGAATTGTCCCTAGCCTTATTCAGAGGACCAAACTCTAGGGAAATGTCTTCAATCTAACATGTTCCCAGCTGCAGTGACTGATGGTAAACAATGTCCATGTAGAGTGTATTTGGTAGCTGGAGCTGGGTAGAGCAGTTCAGGACAATTTCCATGATTGTGCTGTGTGACTGTCAGAGAAATGGTCTCCGAGCGGCATGCCACGCTCAAGTTCTTGTTTTAGACTGCCACATGTGACCGACTGGTGCTATCAGCTTGCTCTGTGACATGTTATCAGCTGAAGCCAGATGTCTTTTTGAAAAAGGCTGTTGTTGCCTGGGGCTTTAATACTGACATCTTAGGAGGTGGCCTTTCTTAGGTCATAATTTTAAAAATTGCTGTAATGGGTGTTTGGGGAATGACTGTGCAAATGAGAAGGCAGAAGTGGTCCAGAGACTCCGGTGTAAGTCAGGTAGATTCAACTCAGCAAACAACAGAAGCCAGCATTTAATGAACAGTTGCTTTGTGCCAAGCACTGTTCTAAGTACTTTAAATATTAATACATTAGCTTATTTAGGCCTCTAAACAACCCTATGAGCTAGGTTATTATTTCCATGTCACAGATGAATGAACTTGGGCACAGAGAGGTAAACCAATGTCCCAAGGTCAACAGCTACTAGATGGAGGGGTTGGCATTTGAATCTAGGCCATATGCAAGGGTTAATCACAAGTGTTCGGTTAATTAATTACTGAGTACTTCCTGGGCCCTGGGGATGGCTGCGGAGCAGTGGATAGGTCAGATAGCTCTGACCCTTGCTGCCAGGCTATATTACCTTTTGGAGCCTCAGTTTCCCCAGCTGTCAAACTGGCACCCAAACCCTTCCCTGCCCCCCTCATGAGATTTGGTTTTTAGGATCAGTTGCTCTGATGTAGGAGAATGTAATGTTCATGTTTCGAGGGAGGCCGGGGTGATTGAAGGCTGTGCATGGCTTCAGTTTGCAAATGTCAGAGAGGATGGGATGAAAATGTGGGGACAGGAGACAGTAGTGAGGAGATGTGGCTGCCCAGCCTGGCACATTCCCAGGACTTGGTTGTGTTGGGTTTCTGCCTGCACCTTATTTTGATGATTCGGTTCTTGTCAATGCTCCGGGTTTTCACTGGAGTCACACCTAGACTGTGCGGGTGTCGTATCACCGTGAAGCAATGGGAGAGTGATTTCACAGCCCTTTAAAGCATGAGCTTGTCAAAGCTTTAGCTGGCCCGTGTGTAGTTTGGCCACTGTCTGGGGATACCCCGTACCAGTCGCTTGTCTGTTGGAAAGATTAAAGGCGTAATGCACAGAGATAGACTCTGAGTGGCTCAGCTCTGGGACTTTTCCGTATCCAGGAGGCTGCCTTAAGTTCGATATTGAAGGATTCTAACCTGGAAAAATTCAGTGTTTTTTACCTAAGCACAGGAACATAAAATCCTGACCATTTACCTTTCTGACCCAACAAAGAGAGAGGGTCGCATCCTTTCTTTTGCTTGTAGTGCTCTGAGTCTGTCATCCTTTCAGGGTCATGGTGATAGGGGTCAGAATGACCGAAGATGAGTATCATGGTGATTCACATTTAGTGCTACATTCTTACTCGAGTAACAGTGGTTGGTAGGGTCATTAGCGTTAATGGAGCACCTTGAGGAATACCAGGCCTGGTGCTAGGCGCTTTTTGTATAGTCTGTCTTGTTTGACCCTCATGACAGCCTTGTGACATAGCTATTGATGCCCTAATTGTGTAGCCAAAGGTGCCAAGGCTCGCCAGCGTCCTGTGATCGTCACGAAAACTGGTCAGGAAACACAGGTCCCGTCTCAGTGCCCCCGACTCTGCTGCTCCACATGAGGGGATTGTTTAGGTAAGGGCTGCTTCCTGCTGATAAGATGCCTACCTCTTCTTAGAGCTTTAAATGCTTCGTACTGTTTAGGGAAAACCTTTATTGTAAAAGGCCACATAGTAAATATTTTAGGCTTCATGGGCCGCAGTGTTTCCCACAACTACTCAACTCTGCTGTTGCGGAGCAAAAGCAGCCATGGATAATAGATAAACAGATGGTCCTGGCTGTGTTTCAATAAAACTTTATTTAAAGAAACAGGCAGAGGGCCAGGTTTGGCCTGCTGGCTGTAGTTTGCCAACTCCTGATTTAGGGTTTAATCTAAATGGAAATGGCTATTATTATTACTATTATTTTCTGAAACTTTATGAAGGGTGGCAGGTTGCCCACAAAAGATAGAAAGGATAACTCTCTTTTTTTGGAGAAAATTAAATCATGATGCATTCTTGCTTGGGGAGGCAACTTGTAAAGGCTGGATATTGTAGAAGCTCCTTGAGGGTAGCCCTGAATGCACCCCACAATACTGGATGGATGCAGATATGGACCCCACAGGTGTTACATGAATATGGTGTTTTCATCATGGCGTACTGATGGCTTTTTGATATTTATTTCACAGCAGCCCCTGCGGCCTTAGATTCTCACTTTATCTCATTTACCTTGCACTGAAACATCCCCTGGTCACTAGGTGGGGGTGGCTGCTATTTGAGGTGAGGGCAGCTTTTGCTTCCTGTTCCCTACGCCCGAGATAAGGGAGCAGGGTAGCTGCCAGGACATCCTTGGGCTTCCTGTGCTTCCCACCAGTTTTAGCGTGGAGATCCCAAGCCTTTCCAGGGTAACATATCTCTAGGAAATGGGGCTCCTCTTACAAATGCTGGTCTTGTCACCCTGCTAAGGAGCTGTGATGAGATGCTTTGTGGCTTGAGGAGTTAGGGGAGGAGGGCAAAGTGAGCTGTTGGTGAGATGCAGTTCATTCATTGTTGGTCCTATGCTGCTTGGAGGAAATGAACTTTTCTTGAGCAACTCCTCATTGTGTAGCCCACCAAAAACTTTTATACCAGAAGGGAGCTACAGTTACAATTGACCTAAAGAGTCCATTGTTGGTGCCTTGTAATACTTAAAAACAAACAAATAAAACTAGACAATAGTAACAATAAAACCCTTTCACTGGATCACTCATCTGCTTCCAAACATCAGCTCAAAGTCTTTGAAGCATCTCCCATAGCTCTTTGGTGTTCTCTTGCACCAGTTCTTTCCTCTGTTTGTAAAAGGCTTTGAAAGGGTGGGATGGGATGAGTCTTGTCACCTCCTGATTTCAGACATTAATAAAGAATCTAATAGTTCACGTCCACCGTAAATAGGATTCTAGCCCTGAAAGAGGATAAATCTGCAGGCAAACTATTCACCTTCCTACTCTTGAAACACAAAATTGGTTGAGGTCTCTAAGGAATGACCCAGCATTTGTGATGGGTTGAATCCCACAATCATATAACCCGTAGGTGACTCCAGAAGCTCTCGTTTATCCTCCGATTTCAGAAGAGTTTGGATTTAAGCATATCTAACCTTGTGCCTTGATCCTGTGTCCTGTTGTCAAAGGTGTGTTTATATAGTCATACAGGTATTTCAAAAAACTTGAATTGCCTTGATTATTTTTTATAGCTGACCAGCTGTAACAATGAGTGAGAAATTATTTATCTCTTAATAATTTGAAAATTAGCTAAAACATGATAATGAGTATAGAAGTAATAGTGACATTTCAACACTTACACACACATGCACACACACACCTTTTTTGTGTGTTAGAACATGCTTTATTGAGAATAAACACTACTGTTGTTTAAAAGGTACAAAGATTTAGTTAGGATGAGTAAGTTCTGAATTTATTATACAGCATGGTGAGTATGGTTAATAATGTATTATATACTTGAAAATTGCTAAGAGGATAGCTCTTAAATGTTCTCACCACAAAAAATAAGTATGTGAGGTGATGGATATGTTAATTGCTTGATTTAATCATTTTACAATGTATAAATATATAAAAATAGAACGTATACTCTAAATATATACAATTTTTATTTGTCAATTATCCCTTAATAAAGCTGGGAGAAAAAAAAGAAACTTTGATGTCTAATAAAGCTCTTCTCCAAAATCCAATTTTACAAAACCCCCTAAATCTAGATGTATCGAAATATGAATTACATAACACATACATAAAACATAAACAGTATGAAAATATACTTGGAGATAGTTTGTGAAAATGTAGATAGATTCCTTCTATTTAAAGGTCTGTATAATGGCAAAGATATTTTCTTAGGAAAATCACTATTAGGTTATATAACATGTTTATTTAATGAAAAACAGATAATATAATTTTTTCTTCATGGTAGTAGGTGATAGCCCTCTAATGGTTCTGTTCTGTCTAGAAAACTTGAAACTCATGGACATTTAGTCATGTAAAGAACCCCAGAGGCCCTGTTATCACATCCAAATTATTGCATTCTATTTCCTCAGTAATTGTTTTGAGGGATCTTTCATAATTTCTAAATCATGAAACTATGGACTTAACTTGCTTTTAAAAGTCAGTAGAGGTGTAAGAGATGTCTTATTAAAGATAATTTGAGAAATCCCAGGACTCAGTTGTTCTTTGTGACCTGGGAAAACATCTTTAGAAGATTTTTTAATGATTTCCTGGTATCTGATCATTTATTTGCAATGAAATGCTGATTAGATGGCAGCTATATTCATTATTACACGTCCTCCAGATCGTGAACAGTTGAGTATATGTATTTGACTAAAAATGATTGACAGCAGCCATTGAGGTGAGGGGCTAAGGCTTGTGAGCCCAGCCTTGATAATGTCCCATCGGGAAGAGGGGAAGAAAACACAGAGGAAATTGATTCCTGGCTTCCTGAAGGAGCCTCAACAAGTTGAGGTTTCACCATGGCCTGGCCTAGGTTTCTCTTTAAAAAATGCGTCAAATACAATTTTTTAAAACCCTCACTATCCATCAAGTATATTTTAAGTGTCTTTCATTTTAAATACTTTTTTTCTAAATAGATGTATTTACAGTGAAGAGAAGGAGAAAAACATAGCAGGAACAACAAGCATTCATTTTATTAGCAGCTCTTGAAGATACCGTAGTCTCTGAAATAGAGTGAGAGTCAGTGACCTTTTTATCCTGAAAGAGCAGAGGTCATTGCTGTCACCTCTTAGGCTGAGGGCCAAGGAAACCAGGCAAGGGTTTTGTCTCTTTGGGAACGTGGACAGGTATTTTAATTAAGAGCTTAGGGTACTCAAAATAGTAAAATACTATGGTCATTTTTGCTTTCTGGATACTCATGATAAAGAGTTTAGATCAAAGATTTGGGCTTAAAACTGAAAATCATGTTGAGCTTCAATTGAGAAAATGAGATTTGGAGAAAGTAGTTAAAAGGAAAAAAAGGAAAGAAAACCTTGGTATACTGGTGTGCTTTAAGCTTGTGATACTCCAATGTGAAAACATTGCTGTAGCTGTTCTCAGATCAATGCCACTAGGGTTCTCGTTGGGAGAACAGTTTCACTTTATCCTAAGATTTTTGCTGTTGATAGCAATTGTGAAGATAGTACTAGCCACCCTGCATGCATTGGAGCCTTCCGTTTTCTTCTTTACACTGAAAAATGTATTTTTGATGCACTAACCTGAGAGGGTCTCTGGGTCGGGTGTGCCCTCCCCACATTTGGGCCCCAAGACCCATCAATGCCAAGTTTATAGTAGGCCCCCAGTAAATGTTTATAGCTGAATAAATCTGTACATGACATACCTGATTTCATCCAGTTTGTCTACTCAGATGTTTTCTTAGAAAAATGACTTAAATGGACACAAATTCCATAAAATGTTTTAAGTCCTCTTATAGTTACTGAATGGTTGACTTAGGTTTCCCCATCTCCCTTTGGAGTATCTACTGGTTTCTTCCTAATATTCTGCCTGTAGTGTTCAGATGTCAGAGCCCTGCTCACAGCCCCTGGAGTGTCACTTTCCAGTTTGACATTTGCCTGTTAAATTGAAGTCTAGAAAACCCCCCTACTTGCTACTCAAGGGACCTGAGGTGAAACGAACTGGTAAATATTTAGACACTGGTACTGTTTGGCAAAATTGGAATCTTAAATGTAATTTCCTTGTTTCTTTCACTTAGTGAAAAAGATTAATTATGTTTATATGATGCTAAAATTAAATTGTGGTAATATGAAAATCAGACAGCTCAGAACTCAAATGGTGAATGTATCAAGAATCTGTTCTCTAAAATCCGTCATGGAATGAGGTTGGTAGGGAACAAATTCGTTAATTAGAACTTCTTTCTTAGCAAATGAACATTCTGCCATTGTCTGCTACCGTCTAGCTGGCATTGATCTGAGAGACTTTAGAGGACCAAGACTTTTTCATCTGTAGCTGAGATCAAAGAAGACAGAGATAAGGTTGCCAAGGAAACCAAACTGCTATAGAATCATGTGCTGCTCATGCATTTAAATGTGGTGTGAGGTTTGGGAGGCTTTTTTTTTCTTTTGGCACAAATGATAGTTCATGAAAATGAGCAATGTCCATGTGCCTAGGTCTTAAAGGAAATGACCAAAGGCTTAATATAGCTCCAAACATGGGCCTAAGGGGACCATATTCTCGCCCTTCTTCCTGTGCTCAGCATCGGGAGTTAAGGGTGTGTGCGCTTTTAGTGAGCTGGAGGGGGTCTCTTTCGAGTGCTTTCTCCCTCTCCATCACACACACCCCCTCCCATAAACTTTTTAATAACTGCTTTTCTGATTCTAACAAATTCTTGGCACAGAATTTTGAAAACACAGAACAGTTATTCTCTTATATAAAATTTTTTTGTAATTTCACCATCTGCAAATACCTAATATTTTGTTGCATTTCTCCTAGTATTTAAACACACACACACACACACACACACACAATTGAGCTCTGTGAATACATATTGTTTTAGATATATTTATAACATGTAAAATCCCAGTTTTGAGTATTGACTTTAGTTTTTAAATGATCATATCGGAATCATTTTTCCATGGCTACAGAAACATTAACTCAGGAACATACAACTGTTTGGCCATTTTCCCCACTTCGGTTATCTCTTTGTTTAGTTTTCCAGTGTTACAAAGGATGCTGAAGGAAGCATTCCTGTGCATCTTTTTGCATATCTTATTTCTCTAGGGTGGAGTCCTAAGGTGGAATTACTGAGTGAATTGCACAAGCATTTTTAAGGCTTTCGCTCTAGGTTGCCAAATGCTTCTTTGGAAGACTTCGGGCAGGTGGATAAGATGTCTCATTGACCCTAGATGTTATTGTTTTTTTACTCTGCCAATTTTATTGATCAAAGATACTTAGGCTTTTTTTCTTGATTTTTATAGAGAAGAATACTAATAGCAGTTACATGGATTGAGGGTTTAATTTATGCAGGATATGCTAAGTCTGTTACATATCTTTAATTCTCACAAGAGCTGTCTGAAATAAGTCCCCCTGCCTCCATTTCATAGATGGGGCAACTGAGGCCTAGAGAAACAGAGGTCAGTGACTGTTTTAATATTGTGTTTAAAAACACAGAAGAAAAATGAGGCTATCTTAAAAGATTCATATTTCCAAATCAGATGGGTAAGTTCAGTGTGTATATATTACTAGCTGAGGAGATGCCCAGAGACCTAATAGTTTTAAAGCTTCGTTGGACTGAGGGTGGGTCATTGGCAGGAAGATGGGAGGGGTACGTAGACTTGTGCTCTTTCTGTTGAAAATGGAGATGTTCTTGTTTCCAGACTATAGTGGCCCCTCCCTAGTTTTGGGGTGTGTCTTCTTGGCACTTAGACTTCTGTAACCAGAAAATTTACAGAGTGAGTGAAAGCTTTATCTGTTGATTGATTCATTAAATAAAAAGAGCCTTCCATTTCTGCCTGCCTGCTTTCCATTCCTATCACATCCACTACTGAAAACATGCATTCGGCACCTGCCTCATTTCAGAGCTTAAATCTCTTTCCAGTTAACTGTGCATTTTGTGAAATGCTAAGTACTTGAAAGCAAAACCACATGGTTGTCATTTTGGGACTGTTTCCCTTTTAACTCTTTGAGACTTGCTGTTTGTTGAAAACTAAAGGTGAATGATTTATCTTTTCGCTGGATTTATCTGTCTATGAACTTCTCTGTGCCTTGAAAAAAAAATCACATTCATTCTAACGTGTCCTCATTCTCAATAACTATAATTAGAGGGAAGAGGGGAAAAGATGATTTATCTACCTCTGAGCCAGGCTTTTTGCTTAACATCCAAGACTGATAACTTTTTAAATTCTTCTGCTTGTCTCTTCCTTTTATTCCTACTCTGGTCTTCTCTCCATGCTCATTGGTAAATTTAGAACTTGTTCATCTTTGGGGGAGAAACTGCGACTCAGGATACAGATCCTTGATTCATTTTTAGGGGGACATTTGAGTCGAACAGTTTACCAAACTGAAGGATGTTTACAGCTCTGCCACTGTACCATTTGTCTGTCTTTCTGTCCATCCATCCATTCCACCCATCCATCCATCTCCAGAACTTTCTACTTCGGTGCATGTCGCTAGGCTCTCTGGGAGAGAGGTACAGTGATGAATAAGGCAAAGAGCTCGTGTTTATTGAGTAGTTTCTATGTTCCAAGGCCTGGGCTGTGTGCTTTCTGTATATTCTTATTTAATTCTTGCAGCAGCTGTATGATGAGCACTGTTTTAACCACGCGTTACAGACAAAGGAATTGAGACTCAGAGATGCGGGGACTAGAAAAGGTCATGGTTGTTTGAACTCATGTTTGTTGCGTCTCGATCCTTTTATTCTGTTCTAACAGTGCTTTGTTTTTCGATGGCAATGCCTCTGTTTTCCCAAGGTGCTTACAGGCCTGCGCCGGTGGAAGTTCTCTTAACCGGCCGCAGCAGGGCCTGCTGGCAGAGTGACTGCCCCCTGCCCTCTCCGTCCCCCTGCTCCATTCGAGGCACCAGGGGGCTGCACTGGCTTTCTCTCCTGTCCCCTACCGTGTCTGCTGCCCCGGATGAGTTCCGTGTTTAACCGGTCAGTTGTGTTCTTCCCCCAAGCTTGTTTTTGCCACTTGTGTTTGCTTTTGTAATTATGTAACCAAATAAAATATTACATAAACCGATGAAATTTTGGTGTGAAAAGAGAAGTTGTTTTTCTGGAAACTGCCTTGTATTTTGGAAAGACTTGAAAAAACAAAACTTCTTTTAAAAAAAAAATCCTGTTGTTCTAGGTGTGGTTGAGACACATCAGTATAAATAAAGAGGGGTGGGGATGGTGGTGGTTAAAACCTGGAAAGATTGTCCACTTTGTAAGTAGTGAAACTCCCCTCGAAAGAACCTGAAATCAAACACTGCAGAGTGTGCAGTTGAGGTGTGGTCTTTTCTAGAAAGACCACAGAACTCCAGTTCAACCAGACTCTAAAGAAAAGGCCTTGGCTTTTCACCACAGGCTGGAGGAATGAATGTCTTATGTTAAAGTAAATTGTTTAAGGTGTGTCTATATCGTGTTTGAGTCCTTTCCTGCTCTGATTTCTTAAAGTAATCGGACAACCTTCATATCAGAGAGGGTAATTGTTCTATCGAACTGGAGTGACTGCATTTCTCAGCTCTGCCTCAGCTGCTTGGTGAGAATTAGACAGGAGGATGAAACAATAGTGGGCAGAGTCAAGAAGGGTAGGTTCCTATCCCAGCTGAGACCTAGAGAGAGCCAGCTACTCAGTTTCCCCATCTGTAAAATAGGATGAATAGCTCCTCTCCAGCACTGCAGTTGCAGAGGGTCCAGCTGTATGGAAGCACCATTCACATAGTAGGTGCTCATTAAATGCCAGTTGAATGTTGTAGACTCATTATATCAGTCTGTCTACTTAGAATGTCTGTTTTGTTCACTATTATGATTATTAAAAATTGGGGCAAGAAATTCAACAAAAATCTTACTAGGTTAACTTCCCAGATTCCGGTGTGATGAATAGTATGGTGAATATTATGTAAATAGCAGTTATAACACTTCATAGAAAAGAAATCCAAGCAAACTAATACTATCAGAAGCATAGAATATTTAATAGAATGTGTTCTTACAGCCTGTTCACATTTTTGTTGTGATAATTTTACATCTTCATTAAAGCAGGTGTTCTAGGCCTTCTGCTCGTCAACACATCTTTTTATCTTAGCTCATTCCTATATATGCATTTGAAAAATAGAAGTACTTTTTTGTTGTTAAAATGTATAGTAAATACAGGTTCAGCCTTTTGATGGATTCAAACTGGCCTTCCAAGTTAATCAAAATTCTTGACCTCACAGGGACTATTTCTGTATTTCCAAAATGACATTTTTCATTTGTTCGCTTGTAACATTATAGTGATAATTACTAGTGATTAAGAAAAGCCAATTCCTCTGTTACTGATTCTTTTGTGGCCTCAGGGTCCTCGTCACCATCTTGTGTCCTGGTAAAAGTGGCAGGAAATGAGTCTGTGATGGGTGTTACTCTAAAGACCCCTGGGTTATTAAAAGGGAAGCATTTTGGAGATATTTCAGCTTCATGCTCGAGTGGTGGTAATTAGCTCTGTGGCCCATTTCTATTCTCCGGGGACAACAGAACAGCTCCAAGAATGTGGGGAGAGCAGGTGTCTGCTTATCCCATCACAGACCCTACGGTTTCCTGACAGTGTACCAAAGGGCACGGATCTCCGCCGGGGAAGGAAATTTGGAAATGGAATGTCTGTGTGTGATCCCCTTCCTGTTTCAGATGGGACTCTTCTCCTTCCAAGCTTATTTTTGGACGATTTGGGCTTCCTTTGAAGCTCCACGCAGCAGCATTGCTAAATTCTAAGGGGGGGCGGTTTTGGGGAGTGGATTTAATCACAAACACTTGTGTGTACCGTCTTAACTGTATCGTCTCTGCTGGTTGAAGGGAGAGACTCTTAGCAATTGAGCAGCAGCGTCCTGACTTTAAACCTTTTGTAATCATGAAATTTGAAATTTCCCTGGATCACTCTAAGGTGAAAGAGTTATGGTTAACATCCTTATTAGATTTATTGTCAAAGGCTCCCTTCTCCAACTTAAAGGACAACACCATCAGCAAAGTCAGTATCTTCTGCCCTAGAAAGATACAGGAGTTACAGAATTTTATGAGAAACGGACCCCATAGGGGAAATTTCTCAGATGATCCTTCTGTACATTAAAGTTTGGGAAGTGCTACCCTATTCCCAACTGGAATTAACCTACCTCCCCTAAACTGCCAAACCTATTTAACCTCCTTAATTTGTCTAACTTGTGTGTACGTCTTCTATGAGAGAATATATTCTTTGAGGGCAAGTTCAGCCTGATTTATTTTCATGTTCCCATAGCAACTCTCACACCTGGGTTCAGTAAACATTTGCGTAAAATGAACGAATGACCAAGTACGTACATCCAAAATGTAACTATGAAAAGCAGCTGTTTAGCTCTCGGGGGCAGGGCACCCCCCCACTTAGAGACCCATCGGAAGCATGCTGCTTTGGGGGAAGAATCTGAGACCCACATGTGACACATAAATTCCATCCCTTCTAGGGTGTGAACGGAGGTGACCACCTGTTTCCTGCAGGCCCCAGCATGAAACAGCAGCTGGGCCAAGGGTTTGCAAGTGACCTACCCGCCTTCCTCCTGCTTTCTGCAAGTGTTTAGTTCTCATCTTCCTGGTGCCAGATACCAAGCCTGCCAGCAGCCCGCCCACGTCGGAGCCCTGTGCCCTGTTCCCCTTCCTGCGGGAGAAGGGCCTTCTCCGTGTGGCATCCCCCAGCCCTGTCCTTCTTAGATTTCTCACCCCGCAGATCCCTCGCTCTGGATTGGCCCTGAGTGTATGTGTTCTTTAATGTCACCATCCTAGACCTCCCCTGACTCTCTCTCTCTCTAGTTACCAACCCGTTTCCCTACTCACTTTCACAGAACAGGACTGAATTAATAAACAAGTTCACTTTAAAATCTGGCTGTCTTAATCTGAACTCTTTGTTTCGAGGGAGCCAGGATGGCTCTAGAAAAGCATGAACAAACATGGTCATTTCGGGATCTGACAGCCCTGGAGCCCGGAGCTTACTTCTGTGGCTTTGGGCAGGACCAAGCAGGGCCAGATTTCCTCATCTTTTGACGCAAATGTCTAAATTCCCTGGGTTGTCATAATATTAAACAAGGGAACATGTAAGGTACAGGACACACAGCAAAAGATCGAGGATCCATGCGTCCCTTAGCCATTTCCAGGGATGCCAGAGGAAAGTCCTTTCTTAGTTCAGAGTTTTACACTTTGGAATTTTAGATGATGTAGGTAAGGCCTGAGAGAGGATAACACTGGTAAAGTCAGTTGCTGTTGGCTCCCTGCCCACAGCAAGTGCTGACCATCAATTCCGCTAAGGGAGGATCTAAGGCCATTGTGCAAGGTCATAGTGTGTGCCAAGAGCTCCTTGTGCCAAAAGTAAAGAGATCACCTTTCAAGGATGCCCTTTCTAATGGTGATGGGCACTCAGGTGCTTTCTGATGATTGTAAAGGAAGACTTTAAGACTCTTGATCTGCTGAGGCTCCGAGTGGATATCTGTGTGCATCTTCTGAGCAGGAACACGAGGCCTCAGTGATCATAGCGAAACAGACAGAGAGGCTCTCGGGCAGTTAAAGCTTCATTTTTCACAGCTGTCAGAATGATCATGTCATGTTTTTTGCCCTTTGGAAAACTTTTTGGAGGTAAGCTCTCTCAGTTAATGGCCATCGTTACATTTTCCTGGTATTCGGATTCTCAAACATGTTAAGAGAAGAAAGAAAGAGAGTTCTGGCAGTAGCTGAGCTGAAGTTGCACCGCAGGAACCGCCATGCAAGGCCGAGGGGCTGTGCCCCTCAGACTTTGTGCCCCTCGTCTAAGGAGAACATTAAACAGACCCTCTAGTTTGAATGTGTTGCTTTCCTACCTGTGTCTTCTAATGTTAGAGTTGAGCGTTCAGGGCCTTCCTCAGAGACTCATTCAGATGCTTGGTTTATGTAACCAGGATGTTTATTTTTCCTAGGTGAAAATATTGAGACAGGTAACCTTTTTCATTGTTTTGTTTAACAACCAGAAGGAAGGCATGGTAGCAGTCCAATAAAATTAGAAATCATGGAGCCATAAAATAAGTTGGTTTCCATCTAGAAATAGGGCAGTTGCATCAGAGATGATAACAACTCTAGACATTGACTCAACAACAGTGATTGAGCACCTATTGTCTACTAGATCTTGCAGCGCCATGGGGAGTATAAAGATGATTAAGCCACTCTCCTTAGCCTCAAGCAACTCAGCATGGCACATGGGAGATAATCTGAAAGCTGCTAATTAGAATAGACCAGCCGTGATGAGGACTTTCTATACTCTGGATGGGGAGGCATGGGAGATTTTGTAGGAACAGAGGTGTTCAGGCATTTGCCTGGGATATGTCAAGCCACTCTAAACTTCTCTTTTACATATAAAATTACAGCTGGGCTTAGTAGCAAAGAAGTCCCAGGTCTTCGCAGACTTAGTTGACCAAATCCACATTTCTAGGACTTAATGTTGAACCCCCGGTCTGAAAGGCGGACCACGACCGGAGCCTCTCTGTGTACATACTGCCACCTTAACAGTTCATTTTCGAAGGTGAACTAGAGTCACCTATGTCTTTTCACTCTTGTCTTCTGTATTGTCTCTGTCTTCCTTTTCTCTCGAATGCTGTTCTTAGTCTTCTCTTAACTTTTCCAACTCCATAGTGAGGTTTACTGATAGGAAGAAAAAGAAAGGAGGTGATGTTTGGAGGATAAATAGGTGGCAGTCTGAGCACCTTTAATGTTCCAGCCCTCCAGCTAGGCACTCAGCATCAACTCTTACAAAGACCTGGGGAGAGTATACAGTTATCCCTTTGTGTAGATAAGGAAAGAGTCAGAGGACAGGTCATTGTACAAAACAAAAGACAAGTTTTCATTAAGACTAGTTGTTTTTTTTTTTTTAAATCATTTGCTCTCTTTCTAAGTTACTGCATAGACTAGCACTTCTCAAATGCTAAGGTGCGTGGAAACAGCTGGGATCCTGTCAAGTACAGGTTCTAATTCAGCAGGTCTGACACTGGTGGGGCCCGGGAGGCTGCATTTCTCTCACACTCCAGGTGATTCAGATGCTACTGACCCAGGGACCAAATGAATACCATGCGCATAGCCCATATATGTGGCAGGCTTTTTTTTTTTTCTTTTTTTAAAGCAATGAAAGGTAAAAAGATTTAGAGCAAGGAAATTTGAAGGTTTCCTGCTGCAGTCAACTGATCACAAAAATGAGACCAATACCTTTTATTTCCTCCACTTAACCCCTTAGGTGAGGGGGTATATCCTTGGTGACAGATCAAGATCTAATCATTTTTACAAATATTTATACAGTATGATTTGAGATGTTGAAGAAGGGAAGCATGAAGAACACATGGGCATTAGGACTTTTTATATCTCTCATTTTAAATAAGGACTGTTCTAGATATTATCCTTATTACTGGTCTCAAAGGAAGCTACCTAGAGAAGGTCATTGCTATTTGTCATTTCGATGAGTTTGTACTTCCATGGATAAATTTGGATCTGGATCACAGCTCGCAGTACGAGAGAAGTAATGGTATTAATATTAATTGCCTTTGGAGGCTAAGTCCATCTACCCCCACAGTGTGCCCCTGCTCAGACCTTTTGGTAAAGCTCTTCTAGAAACACCTTCAGGAATTTAGGCAATATTGAATTAGAATCAACAGATCTTATCTTAAAAACCATTTATTGTGGTAGATTTTTACCCATTGAGAATGGACCTAATTTTTCCCTTTAGAAACAGGAATCAGAGCTAAGTCCTAGGGCCAAGGTGAGTGACAGAACCATTCAGTAGTATTTATGATCAGAAGGAGAGTTTGTGAAGTGCAGGGACTCCTTTCCTGAGTTACTTAGAAACCTGACTCTGAATGCAGTTCTTAAATACGAGTTCCCAAAGAGTTTTGACCAACAATAGGATTATTGGGGCATTGATGCCTAAGATGACAGCAGCCCTTTGTTGGAGCAATTTCTAGTTTGTAGCAAAATCTAATTTTTCACTGAACTTTGTGCTTATGGATGTTTTAATAAAAGGCAGAATCGTGAGATTTGCTCCTTACCTTTTCTCCCTGTTCCTTTTGTTTCTATTAAAAATCAAACCAGATGACAAGCACCACCAGTGAACCCCAGATCTCAGATCTGTTATTCCAGTGGCTACAACAGGAGATCCCAGTGGGTGGACAGGCAACGTGGGAGCCGTAGCTTTGCTGTGCCTGCTTTTGGAGGACTGTGGGTTTATTCCATGAGCAGTAGAGAGCCACCCAAGGGCACGGTGGGATCAGATCCACCGTGGGAGGTTGGCTAAGCAGTGGTGCTGAAAGGAGGTTGAGCTGTGGAGACACAGAAGCTGCTGGCAGGCTGAGGGCTTTCACAGTAAGAACCTGAATGGTGGCTTTGGGAGTGAAGTAGATGGTGGGGTCAGAGATATTCCAGCCACAGAAATGCTCAGACTTGGGACAAGGAGGGGTTGACCAGGACTTGAGGCCAGGTGTGTGGCGAGGCCACCAACCAAGCCCAGGAGCACAGAGGAAGAGCAAAGTTATGAGGAGGCAGATGGCCTGCTGGCCGGGACAGGGTCTGACTGTGCAGAGGTGCTGGGACCCTGGCGTGTAGAGCCTGCCTTCACTTGGTGTGGTACGTGACTCTTCAGAGTCTGGAAGGGCGCGCCTGTTGTCAAATCAGATTGCTTTGTTTGCTGGCTCTGAAAGTAAAGGACATTTGTGTCACTAGGGCAGTTCTTGGGTCAAGGTAGTGACCTTTGGTCTATGCTGTCCTCAGGGGCACACAGCTGTGGCAGTTTGCCTGCAATCCAAGCCCAGAGAGCTGGCCTGTCCCTGTCCCCTGGCTTCCCATAGCAGCTCATTCCTTGCCTTTGACCTCTGTGATGTGTGTGTGTACGTGTGTGTGTGCGCGCACGCGCATGCGTGTGTGCGCGCGCGCATGCGTGTGTGTGTGCGTTTTAGGCTTAAGGGTGAAACCTTGGGGTGCTGGCTGATGAAATGTTTAAGCCACCATTAGTTATTATTTTTCTTTTCTTACCCAAGTGTACCTCTGGCTCCAAGTGTGGATGGTAGCTTTATCTCAGCGATGATGCTGTGTTAAAATGTGTACTTAAGAACACACTGGTAGGTGGCACAGCATTGCAACACGCCAAGCAGGTTGTGGAACACCGGCCTATCAAAGCTTTCCGGAATGATGAAAGTAGGGAGAGGTGGGATCTGGTGACTTGGGTTCTGAGCTTTAGATGTTGATAGCAGAGCCAACTCGTGTGTGTGTGTGTGTGTGTGTGTCCGTGCACGCTGGGTGCCTTATTTCCATTATTTTATTCATTTCTTACAACCACCTTGTAAGTAGGTACACTTTACAGATGAGACAACTCAGGCAGGTTGGGGCTACGTAGCTTGCTCATGGAGACAGTAAGGAGCGTGGCTGGTGCTGGAACCCAGATTTTTCTACTCCAAGGTCCATGCTCTGGACTGGTGTGCCTCAAACTTTCAAGTGCCCACGAGTGGCCTGGGCTCTTGTTAAAAATGCAGGTGGTGACGCAGTAGGGCGGGAGTGGGGCTCCCCGGGTCTTGCTGCTGGTACGTGGGTTCCACTGAGTCGCAAGTGTCTACACCATCTGGCATGTGGCTTATTTTCTTGGACTCTCATTTCCCGTATTTCCAAACCAAGGAGATCAATTATCGTCTGTGCTTTCTTTCCTTAGAATTGCAATGAGAACTTAGACAATAAATGTGAAATCTGTGTCGGTCAAAGCACAAATATTGCCAGTGGCCTTTCTTGTACTCTTCTGTCTCCCTTCTCCCTCCTCCCGACCCCCACACCTTCTCCTCCTCTTCTTTCAGTTCCTTCTTCACTCAGCTTCTGCTCTGACCCACGTCACCTCTATCCCCAGGTGGCCGACAGTCACCTGTGTGGCCCTGGCCGCTTGTCTGTTTGTGACTGTGTTGATGGATGGCTTGCCACAGGGAGTGGCGGCTCCCCATTTAACTTGATGGCATTGGTGGGCTTAGACTGGGGGCCTTTGGGGTCCATGGCCCCTGTGGGCTTAAGGAGGAAACAGGTCCCTTCTGAAGGTGACCTCTTCCGGGGAGGTGGAGAAAGGTGTCCTCTCTCTGATTGTGTCTATTAAATGCCTTTGATCTAGCAGTTTTAAGTACTTGTAAAAGAGGAATTATATTCCATGGAGCAGATGAAGTATTTCAACCAAGACTCAGACAGGACCAAGCAAGCAGGGGCTGATGCAGTTAGCTTGGCCTCCCCACATCTGTCCTCAGCGACTCAGTTGTTTGAAGAGTGAATCAGCAGCCACTGGGCCATAGGCTCTATTTAAGGAGGCATAATGTGTGTAGTGTGTTTTTAAAAGATCACAATTAAAATGATGAACATTAGTTATTCGGATGATTCACTCTGGGAAAGTCTCTTGTCCTTCTAGGGTGCAGGCGGAGGCCTTGCTGTCAGGTGTCTGGGAGAAAGGACCCTCCCTTCAGGCAGACTGAGGCCAGGGCTGTGCCCCTCTGTGTGTTAGGATGCAGACAGTTTCTGCCCAACCTCCAGCGGGACAGGAGGCCACTTCGGTTTGAGGCACTTACCTATCCAGTGACTGGCGATGTGGGAGCTTATGCTCTGGGTCTGTCTTGGGGGGCTCATACAAAATTCAGCTGTAGTGTAGTTCAGTGGTCAGATCTTGGTCTTCAGAGTCAGGTAGCCTCAAAGGTAAGTGTCCAGCCGTAGAATTTCTTAGCTGTGTAACTTTAAATGACTTAATCTCCTTGAGCCTTAGTTTCCTCATCTATAAAATGGGGAAGAGGGCCGGGTGTGATGGCTCAGTCCTGTAATCCTAGCTCTCTGGGAGGCCGAGGCGGGTGGATTGCTCAAGGTTAGGAGTTCGAGACCAGCCTGAGCAAGAGCGAGACCCCCGTCTCTACTAAAAATAGAAAGAAATTATCTGGACAGCTAAAAATGTATATATAGAAAAAATTAGCCGGGCATGGTGGCACATGCCTGTAGTCCCAGCTACTCAGGCGGCTGAGGCAGTAGGATCGCTTGAGCCCAGGAGTTGGAGGTTGCTGTGAGCTAGGCTGACGCCACGGCAGTCACTCTAGGCAGGGCAACAGAGTGAGATTCTGTCTCAAAAAAAAAAAAAAATGGGGAAGAGAACAGTATTTATGTACAGGGTTGTTAAAAGAATGAAAATGAATTTACATGTGTACAGAGCTTAAGCCTAGGCCTGGCTCCTGTGTACTTAGCAAATGTGAGCTTCTATAATTAGCTCATTTCCCTTCTTGCCCCAAGGACCCTCTTGGTAACTACCCTATAGATAGTTTAGGATTATATAAAATGTGTGCATGTTCCTCTCAGGAGATGCTATGGTCGAATGGGAGAATTTCGAGCTAGACACCACCT
>CAUYSK010125089.1:0-15286 GCA_963575035.1 Avahi laniger | reverse complement strand
TGAAGGCGAGTCAGTCTGCCACTCTCATGATGTGACTGCTATCACCCATTGGGGATAAATTGCCTCAGCACACATTTATTGCTTTCATGCCACCAAGCAAGGGATGCTGTCAGAGTAATACTTCTCCATGCCACTTGTCCCTCCAGCATCAGTTCACATCATATTATTGTTTTTGTTTTGTTTGTGTGTTTTTTTTTTTTTGAGACAGAGTCTCACTCTGTTGCCCAGGCTAGAGTGCCATGGTGTCAGCCTAGCTCACAGCAACCTCAAACTCCTGGGTTCAAACAATCCTCCTGCCTCAGCCTCCCGAGTAACTGGGACTACAGACATGTGCCACCATGCCCGGCTGATTTTTTCTGTTTTTAGTTGTTTGGCCAATTTCTTTCTAATTTTAGTAGAGACGGGGGGAGGGGGTCTCACTCTTGCTCAGGCTGGTCTCGAACTCCTGAGCTCAAATGATCCGCTCGCCTCGGCCTCCCAGAGAGCTAGGATTACAGGTGTGAGCCACCGCGCCCGGCCTGTTTGTGTTGTTTTTGAGAGGAAGGTGAATTCTTGAAGACTCCTCTGTGTTAAGTCCAGCAGCACCTCAATGACCTGTGTGATATAAAGTTGATTGCTTTAGACAATCCTCTGAACATCTGTGCTTTCACAGTGCTGGAAGTGGAAGTGCTCCAGGATGTCATCCAGCTGGTAATGCTGGCTAATAAAGCTACTGATATTTGAATATATTTTTCATGTAATAAGCCATCTTAATGTACTTTTATTAGTTCTCATTGTTTTTCAGTTGCTTCTCAGGCTTTTGTAGCGAAGCAGAGGATAAATTATTTCTTCCTTTCCAATATTTACAGTTCTTATTATTTTTATTTTATGCATTGTCTAGAATAATGTTGAATAATAAAGGTGATAGTGATCATTCTTGTCTTGGTTCTGACTTATAAAGTGAAGGATTATCAGATGCTGGCAGCCATCCGACGCCCAAGACATAGTTACTCCTTCTTAGTACTTTTTCCTGCTAAGCCACAACACTATTTCAGAAACCTCCCAGTAACATTTCTACAGATAACTATAGTTGACTGGATTTGCTACAACAGATAAGGTGTATTTGCCAATCTTGGCTCTGTTGTTTTTCCTGGATATAGTTTGATATCAGCTATTCATTTCAAGTGTTCTTTATCATGTTTCTATTCCTTGTTTTCTAAAAGTCTGTTTTTTTAAAAAATCACAAATGGGTGTTTACTTTTACAAAATATTTTTCACTGGATAAGGTGGCTCATGCTTGTAATCCCAGGGCTTTGGGAAGCTGAGGCAGGAGGATTGCTTGAGGTCAGGGGTTTGAGACCAGCCTGGGCAACACAGTGAGATTCTGTCTCTCCAAAAAAATTTTTTAAAATTAGCTGGGCATGGTGGCACGTGCCATTAGTCCCAGCCACTCAGGAGGCTAAGGTGGGAGGACTGCTTGAGCCCAGGAATTCAAGGCTACAGTGAGTTATGATCTTTCCACTGCGCTCCAGCCTAGGTGACAGCATGAGACCCTTTCTCTAATAAAAAAAATTTTTTTAAATGTTTTTCCAATATCTGTCAGGATGATCAAATGGCTTTTATTTACTTTGGTTTATTCATATGTTAATTGCATTAATAAATTTTCTAAGTCAATCATTGTTGTAGTTTAGGAATAAAGCCTACTAGTCTTAACGTATATTATTCTTTTACAATATGGATAGATTTGTGTAGTTCACACTCTGTGCCAGACACCTGTGCTTGATGCTGGGGATATAATTGCGAACAAGGTAGATAAACATGGTATCTGCCCTTACTGAGCTCATGATCATTTCAGGGGAGATAAAGAGCAGGTTTGCCAGCACTCCCCTCATCCCGAACCTTCAGCAGGAATCCCTCAAAACATGCTGTCTTGTAGAGTCTTGGAAGATCTCAGAAAGAGGACTGTGATCATGGGTGGTATCTGCTGTGGACTGGAGGAAAGCGGGCAGCCTGCTATTTGCTATCGCTGGGTTGACATTTTATTAGGATTTTTCACCTGTATAACTTGTGTGAGGTTTGTTAGGTCTTGAATGAAGTTCATACTAATTTTGTAAATTAAGTGGCATATGGGTCTTTTGGTACGGCGCCTATTTGACCACTTTTTCAATTATTTCCATGGTTATTTCATTGGAGGGTTCTATTTTGGGTTGATTTTTCCTAGGCAATATTAAATTTCATTGAGGTTTTCTAGTTTATACAGAGTTTCACTTAGTATCCTTTTATAATTATGAAAAGAAATTCCTGTGTGCCTGTTGTTAGCCCCTAACCTGCTCTCAGGGGGTTTGCATAGTCTTTCTTTTGGCTAGCTTTGCCAGCACTTTGCTTATTTTATGGTTTCAAACAGCTCTTACAATACTCAGTTCAATTGTTTTTGTGTTTTTTGACTTATTGGCTTCTGTGATTAGCTTCATAAATTTCTCTTGTTTTCCTTAGCTTTATGATACTTTTCTAGCTTCTTGAATTGACTGCTAGTTATTAGCTAATTTATTTAGTTGGTTAGTTGGTTCTAGACCTGTTTGCCTGGCTGGCTGTCCACAGCCTGTCCTGCTGAAGCCATCGTGGTCTACACACATGCTGTCCTCCCTCCCAAGGCACAGCTGCTGAGTCAGGGTGGCTTCTTCATTGGCTATGAGGCCAGCCTAGAGAGAGATGAGTGTGGTGTAGATGCTGGTGCTTGCTTGTGTCTCCTTCCTTCCTGGGTACATGGAAGACTATACTTCTCAGTTGAAAAATATTAACAACTGGCAAATCTAGGTAAAGATTATATTTTTCTTGAAAATTTTCTATAGGTTTGATTCCCCCCACCCAAATTGAAAAGGTTTAAAAATACAGATGACAGAACCCTATTCCCACAGTAACCTGCCAAAGGTTAGGTGTGGAAATTTTGAAAAATCACCCTAGGTAATTCTGAAGCACACTCTGCTTAAGAGATCACTGTTGGAGAGATGGTGGGGAAGGGGGCGCAGGGATTTCCTGACGAGCACACTGAAGTTGTGAGGAAGTAGAAACCATAATAATACTGACAAATCCATCTGGGAAGGGGAGAGAGAGAAGGAAACAGACAGACAGAGACAGAAAGACTTGAGCACACACAGAGAGCACATGGCCCCAGGGTGAGAATGAACGCTGTTAATTCTCTTGAAAGCACCTGTTTGCTTTCAAGTTCCCAATTCCAGTTTCCATGAAGCCTGGTTACACAGCAGGGTATACAGTTCCTTTCTTGGTTACCCATGAAATCTATTCATCTTTAAGCTATCTTCTATTCCTTCCACTTTTGGCCCTCTTCCTCTAAGTGGGCCAGCCAAAGTATACAATGTTTCTTGTAGGAAAGCAGCTTCCATTAGAACAGGTGTTTAGTAATAATGACAGTTTATCAGGTGCTAGCAACTATCCTGCTTTACATGCGCCATTTCAGTTAATCCTTACACTAGTACCATTCCCATTTTCTTTTTTCTTTTTGAGACAGAGTCTCACTTTGTTGCCCTGGCTAGAGTGAGTGCCGTGGCGTCAGCCTAGCTCACAGCAACCTCAGACTCCTGGGCTCAAGCAATCCTTTTGCCTCAGCCTCCCAAGTAGCTGGGACTACAGGCATGCGCCACCATGCCCGACTAATTTTTTCTATATATTTTTAGCTATCCAATTAATTTCTTTCTATTTTTGGTAGAGACGGGGTCTCGCTCTTGCTCAGGCCGGTCTCGAACTCCTGAGCTCAAACAATCCGCCCGCCTCGGCCTCCCAGAGTGCTAGGATTACAGGCGTGAGCCACCGCGCCTGGCCCCATTCCCATTTTATGGATGGGAGAAAAAGAGACACGGAGAGGTTTACGAATTTGCCCAAAGCTGTACAGCTCATGAATGATGGAGACAGGATCAAGCCTGCATTAATCATGATGGCAGTATGCAGCTGAGGCTAAAAACTGCTTCTGAATCCAGCTTTGGTTGAATTCTCATTTGATATTTATTTATAAATGATGGTGTGTAGTTACAATTTTTTCTTTGCCTCTCCCCATTTTTTTTGCCCCCCAACTCACCGTGTTGCCCAGGCTGGCCTCAAACTCCTGGGCTCAAGTGATCCTCCTGCCTCAGCCTCCCGAGTAGCTGGGACTACAGGCCTGAGACACCATGGCTGGCTAATTTTTCTATTAGCTCTTGCTCAGGCTGGTCTCGAACTCCTGACTTCAAGTGATCCTCCTGCCTTGGCCTCCCAGAGTGCTAGGATTATAAGCGTGAGCCACAGCACCTGCCTGGCCTGAGCCATCGCACCCAGCCTATTTTTTTTTAAACTAAAAATGATTTTGTGTTGCATGGAATCTTTTGGAGTTTATTCTTTTCACTTCTTGTTGAAATTATGGTGGTCTCTTGAGGAACTTTTTCAAAGGTCTCATGATTTTCTCTTTTTACTCATCCTTACAGAGGGGATTTATGTTGCCCTGATTTGACTTACAATCAAGTGATTGATCTGGGATCTGTATGAAATTTTCCAGCAGTTCCTGGTCAGGATCAAAGACAGAACAGAAAGCTGCAGACTGCCGTTCTGTGGGCCCAGCAGGCTGTGTGGAGGGGGGTGCTGTCGTGGCTTTCCTAACTGGACCTTCATTTTGTAGATGGCGCAATCTCCAGTTAAACATTTCCCTCCACTGCTGCATCCAACACTGGCCACCCAGGCCTATGCAACCATGGCAAGGGGAAGGGGACCAGTAGGATGGGCTCAGGCTAATCCAGACTTATTCCTGGGCTGACTCCCCAAGCCTCCCTGAAGTTTCTGGCTGGTTGGAGGAATAAAATTAGGAAGAAGATGACCATGTATCAGCTGTGCAACCAGTGGTGTCTGTCACAGATCCAAAGTCTGTTAGCTTGACACACTACTGCTATTCTGGGTGTTCTCCTCAGCTCCCACCCTCACGCTAGCCTGTTTCCTGAGCTGTGAGGCAAGTCCCCTACAACTCTAATTCTAAATGACACATACCAAGGCTGTCCTTGGCAGAACAGTGGGGAACATGAAATGTGTTCCTTGGGTCCCAGTGCTCTTGTGCAATTCCCCTGAGATGTCAGCGCCGGGCCTGGTCAGTGTTGGCACTATCACAGGCTGGGGCCAGGAAGAAGAGCAGAGCTCTGCCTCAGAAAGGTGGGCCAGCCTGGCCCTGACTCAGCCCTAGGACTATTTTTTGGGGGTTGTTTGTTTTGAGACAAGTTCTTGCTCTGTTGCCCAGGCTGGACTCAATCTCCTGGGCTTAAGAGTCATGCGATTCTCCTACCTCAGCCTCACAGATAGCTGGGACTACAGACATGCACTACCACGCCTGGCCCAGGGCTGGGTTTTAGTTATGCTCTCCCCTCTCTCTGAGATCTCATTTTCCTGTACTTTTTCTTCTCTTACCATATGAATCATTTCCTTAACCAATTCTAATCTGTCCCCTAGTCTTACCCCTTGCCCCAACTTTCTCCTCCTGTCTGTCTCCCCTGGACTCCCACAGCAAGACTCCCTGTATGCACTGGATTTGTAATCATGCATTGATCTCCCTTATGTGTTAGAAGCTTAGAGACAACGTTAGATACTAAGGGAGGAAATTAGGTTTTAGCAGCTGTGTGCTAGGTGCAGGGGTAAGTTCTTTCACACGTACTAGCTTACTTCGTCCTTACAGACCATGGTAGCTTAGGTTATTTTAACCTTCATGGTATAGTTCAGGGAGGTTAGGCTCAAGGTCTCAAGCTATTATGAGCCTGTGACTGCCTGACCTCTCCCCTACACCACCATTCTGGCTTCATGGTTTTTATAATTACAAAGCATGTTTGATACATTAATTTGAGCCTCACAGCAGGAGCAAGGTGAGCAGTAGTATCTGCATTTTCAAGGACAGTGGGGTCAGATTTGTCCAAAGGCACATGGAACTTAGCTTTTCCGACTCCCACATTAGCGCACATTCTGCCACCGTGGAGTGTATCTAGCACAGCGTGGCACGTTGACTGGATGATTCAGATATGTCAGGTACTCAATAAATAATTCTTGTTCAGTTATATTATTGAAAATAAACCTAACGTGACTGCCTAGAAGTCTCTGGGTTCCATTTTCCTCTATCACCTATCTCTTACCACCTCTCCTCTGGGCTCAGGCCCCCTTTGGAGACCCTCTTTCCCCAGGAACTGCATCCCCTTCCCCAAGGCTCACAAAGAGCACAACAGCCCATCTCCCCAGACAGGTGCTCGGTGGGGTGTGCAGGAAGGAAGGATAGTTTCTGAGATGGAGCTGAATGGCCCCCTCCCACCTTGGGGCTCCCTCGCTCCTGGCTTGGGGAAGCTGCACTCCTCAGCCTCTTCCCTGTCCCAGGTGGCAAGATGACATTTGTTCTGGGGCAGACAGGCCAGTGAGCCTCTGCTCTCCTGCTGGGCAGGCCTTGGCCCTGGCAGTCCTCACACCAGTGCTCCATCCCACTCAGCCCCGCCTCTTCCTCTGGCCCCATAGCCCTGGACACAGTACACAGAGCCCAGAGCCCTGGCTCAAAGAGAAACAAAAGGAACTGCTTGGGTTCCCATGGCTGTGGCCAGCACCTTCATACCAGGGCTCAAATCTCAGAACCGTCATTACATCCCAGGGTAAGACTTCTACCCAGAGCACCCCCTGCTTGCTGCTGGGAATAGGGGTATAGGGATAGAGGGATATAGGAGTTATGCCACTTAGACCTTGGGGCCAAGCAGATGTATTGGTTTGGGGGGCCCATGGTTGGGGTCTTTATGGTGCTGCATGCAAAAGGGAAAGCCAGGGAATGGTGATAGCCAGATCTGCCATGAAGCTTTGTGTTGTCTTCTCCATGGGAACAGGGACAGGAAGAATAGAAAGCCCAGGCAGAGAACTTAGAAACACCTGCTCCAAGTATATGTAACAGCTGAGTCCAGAAAGATCAGGGCTCCAGTGGTCTGTTCTGGCCCTGGGGGTGGGGGATTCTGGAGGTGAATGGTGAGTCCTGTGCTACAGGTACACTGGACACTGCCCACTACTTCGGTTCAGCATGGGCCAGACCTACGGGCAGGTGACTGGCCAGCTGCTTCGAGGTCCTCCTGGTCTAGCCTGGCCCCCTGCCCATCGCACACTTCTGCCTCCCATCCGGCCTCCAAGATCTCCTGAGGTTCCCAGGGGGAGCCTACGTCTCAGGCGTGGGCACGAAAGGCTCAGCTCCTGCATGATCCCTGGGTACACAGGTTTGTATACAGGTATGAACAGGTGCCCCGCTACAGAACATATGTTCCAAATACTAACAGAAATCTTCCTTGCCCCCTGCCTGCCCAGGTTTCATACCCCGGGCACAGTTTATCTTTGCCAAGAACTGCAGCCAGGTCTGGGCTGAGGCTCTGAATGATTTTACCCAGCTGCATGGGGGGCAAGGGAGTCAAGAGCTGCCCAAGGAGGCCAAGGGAGAAAAAGACTCGGAGAAAGACCAAGAGTCAAAGCCGGGGCTAGAGCTAGAGGAGGAGAAGGAGGCAGCGCTGGAGGAGGTGGACCAAGTGAGACCAAGGAGGCTGGTGGGGAGTGCAGCGGGCGGAGGTGGGGAGCCTCACCTCTGCGTCTAGGCCTAGGGTGGCCGTGGGGAGTGTGGCTGTGGGAAGAGGGCATGTGGGCTTGACTGTCAGTTCTACCACCCTGGGAGCTTGTGTTTGAGCAGAGGGGCTGAATTGGATGGCCTTATTTTTCTTTTATCAACTCTCTCACAGGCTTCCCCCTATTCCATGGATGACGGAGACCCTCAGAAGTTCTTCATGTCAGGTGAGAAGAGGTGGGTGATGACCAAAGGGTCAGGAGACCCCGGGATGTCTTGGCTCAGTGTCCCCATCCCCCGCAGGCTTCACTGGCTACGTGCCCCGTGCCCGCTTCCTCTTCGGCTCCAGCTTTCCTGTGCTCACCAACCAGGCGCTGCGGGAATTTGGGCAGGAGGACTCACAGGGCAGAGCCCAGAAGGATCCCAGACACCTCCCCTCACTTCCCAGGATCTACCCGCAGAGGCTCGGGCTCTTGCCTAACTACGGGGGCTATGTGCCAGGTGAGAACAGCCCCTGGGGGAGGCTTTGGGGGCTGGGGTGCTTGTGTGGGTGTGGAATAGGTGGAGGTGGTTTGGGGGGTTGGAACTAATAGAAATGGGGGGACTGCACATCATGGGGTTCAGCTTTCTCATTCGCAGAAAAGGAAACCAAGGAAGCTCACAGTGGGGAGTTAGGATCAGATTTCAGAGGGTAGTTTGGAGGGTCTGGCCAATTGGCTGAGAATTAAATGGCTTTTCCATGCCGCTGGCTACACCTAACAGACGCTTATACCCACACAGGGTATAAGTTCCAGTTTGGCCACACATTTGGGCATCTCACCCATGATACTCTGGGCCTCAGCACCTTCCAGAAGCAGCTCCTGGCTTAGGCACCTGGACTTCAAGTTCTTTTTTCCCTCTTCATCCTATCCCAGCCATCCTTCTGGAAGGATGTGGGGAGCACAACGAGAAGACGGTTTGGAGGCTGAGCACCTTTTTTATTAATAGGTGTAATAAATAAATAAATACATACATAAACAGAAGCCTGGGCTCCTCCTCCCACTTCTGATGACCAGGTACTGGCCACAGCCTATTTACAGCTGGGGGGCTTAGGGATCTGGCCCCAATACTGTTACCCATCCTCATCTCCACCTGGCCTAGGGAACCCACGTCCCTCCATAGGGACTTGCTTGTCTACACCCATGGAAAGGTTGGCCCAGATAGGCCGGAGAAATCCTAGCAGCTCAGTGCTACGTCCCTTCCCTCCTTTCCTGGGTGGAGGTGTGGACGAGGTCACCGGGACAGTTAAGGGGGAGAATTAATACTGAGCACAGGGAGCAGGCGCCAGCACAGGGATATGTGGCCCCAGCTCTCAGTCTACTCTCTGTGGCCAAGCCAGAGGGCTTGGGAATGGCTCTCAGGCTCTGGGTCTGGGGGTTATGAGGGTCCCTGAGGCCACCAGCATGCACAGGGCCTCAGTTTTGGCTGCTTCCAGGGGTTGGACTTGGAGTTGGGGTCAGTGTCACGTAGGCCAGAGGCACCAGGCCAGAGTCAGGGCCGCGGCTGCAGCGCAGCCAGTCTCCTCCGGCTGGCCCCAGCACCCGTAGGATATCTCCCTTGTGGAAGCTCAGCTGTCCAGGGCCTGTGGCCAGATGGTGGCACAGTGCCTGCACCTCGCTGGGGAGACAACACAAGGAGGTCAGAGAAACCCCATCAAAAGCCAAGCCCAGCCCCGCAGTCCTTCTGTCTCCCCAGGCTCACCACGGAGGCTTGCAGGGCAGGGCTGGAGAGTGCGGCTCCTGCAGGCTGTCCTTGGGCTCTGGCTCCCGCAGGGCACCCATTGTCTGTGCCACTAGTTGGAACATGGACTTGTCCAGGCTCAGCCAGTTCGAAGGGAGCCTAGGGGACAGCAGTGGGGCTCTGGCTCTGCCCATGCCCTGGCCTAGACCCGGCTCCCCGCTTCCTCCTCACCACAGGCAGGCTCTCACCTGTTTGTGGGCCGGGCCTCCCGCTGAGCTTTTCGGGAGCCAAAGAGGTGTCCCCACTTGATGCCCCCAGGTGAAGACTCTGAGGCCCCTTCGTCATTTTCTGCTGGTGGGGCAGCGGGCCCCTCCCTCTCCCGACTGCGCCTCAGTTCAGCCAGCACAGAGTCAGGAGGGCTCCCCATCCAGAAGGGCCAGCCCCTCTCCCGGCCAAGGGCCTCCTCTGGGGCAGGGCAGGCCTCAGCCCCCTCCACGACTCCCTCTCGGGGTGGTGGGGCCTGGGGAAGCCCCCCGCCTCCTGCCCCTTTCTTTTTCTCACTGCTGCTGCCACTGCTGCTGTTGCTGCTGCCACGAGGGAACCTAGAACCCTCAGTGGAGCCATCGATGTAGACCTGGGAGCTCTGCATGAGCTGGTACCACCAGCCAGCCTGCCCACTTCGGGCCCACCTGCCACGTCCTGAGCCTCCAGCTGCCTCTGCCACCTCTTCTGTCTCCTCTTCCTCTTCTCCACCTTCTGGGGCACCCACGCCCTTCACCCTCTCCCCATGGGCTGCCCTGTCCATGTCTCCAGGGCCCTCCTGGCCCCGGGCCCGGGCCAACTGCAGTGTCGAGTGGGCAGACAGCAGCAGGTCCTGGGACACCCGCAGCAGTTCCTTGTGCTGCCGCTGCTGCTGCCCACTTTGCAGCAGCCGGTGCTGGAACAGCAAGTCGAGGCTGAAGGGCAGTAGGGCCAGGGGCTGTAGCAGCAGCAGCAGCTCCTCGAAGAGGCCAGGGCACACAGTATGAGCTGCACTCAGGAAGCCCCAGGGCTGGTAGTGGGTCTGGATGATATCTAGGGGGAAAGAGAGAGGGACTGATCCACACAGAGAAGCAGAGCCTGGCCTCAGAGGGCCTCTGAAAGACAACCTGGGTAGAGCCACTGTGTACAGCTGCACAGGCTGTGTATTAGGCAACTTAGATGCACTACGATGTAAATGCTATCTGCTGTAATTGTGCAGTGCATTAACTCCACAACCCCAGGTGGTGGCTTTGAGTTTAGTGGAGAGAGATGTTGGGGTTCCTGGCCACCCTGACTTGCAGATTGCTTGAGCATCCTGCTGACTCCAGGCTCTAACTCAAATAGAAGCTCGAAGCTCTGAGGATGAAAGCTTGCATGGTCCCCCTCCCCACCACCAGCATCTGAAAAGACAGCTCTTCCTCGCTCCTTTGAACCTCTGAGGTCTGGCCCATGTTGCTTTTGTGAGACAGAGCAGGGTTCTGGGCATTACCTTCGTGGTTATAGAGGTGATTAAACCAGAACTCCAGGGACCGGATGCTGTAGGGAGACAGTGAAGAGAGTTGAGTCTTGTTATATAGCCAGATAATAAGGTACAAAGGAGATGGAGACAGGGGTCAGACACAGGGAGCAGAGGTATAGGTGAATGGCTCCCTTCTAAGGTAGGGATGCTTCCTGGTTCATTTCATGTAATATAATTCCAGAAAGTCAGTGGGGATGTGGGGAGGGTGAACATGTGATTCACAAGCCAGTTGCTTCCTCCTAGAATGGAGTCAGGGCAGCTACTGAGTGAAAGGACAGGCAGCTCAGGGGCAGAGGGGATCGCCTGGGCCCACACTTGAGAAAGAGTAATAAATACTACAAGGTAGGTCCCAAGGTGGACTTAGGGCCAAGCAGGACTGGGAAGCAGTGCTGGAATTGAGAGGATCAGGGTTTACAAGGTCCAGATAAATTCAGAAACCCACCTCATTTCCAAATAAGCCAGATTATAGATTTGTAAAAGCAGAAGACCACACTGGTGATCAGTGTCAGAGGGTAACAGGTGCAGTGGGAAAGCAGTGACCTACTGAGAGGCGGTAGCTAGGTGGGGAGAGAGTGAGCCTCAGCTCTGGCCACAGAGCGTGCAGATCT
Source organism: Avahi laniger (assembly GCA_963575035.1). Classification (NCBI taxonomy): domain Eukaryota; kingdom Metazoa; phylum Chordata; class Mammalia; order Primates; family Indriidae; genus Avahi; species Avahi laniger. The sequence continues at coordinate 3,852 of CAUYSK010125089.1, read as the reverse complement.
GTTCTTTCTGTCTCAGTTCTTCAGAGAAGGCAGATAGAGCCCAGGTAGAGGGCTGGTTGTTTAGGGCTGTGGTCCCCAACCCCCAGTCTGCGGCCCTGTTAGGGATCGGGCTGCAGAGCTACCTCCCACCCCCTGTCCATGGAAAAATTGTCTTCCATGAAACCAGTCCCCGGTGCCAAAAAGGTTGGGGACTGCTGGTTTAGGACATCTTGCTGCTCCACACACTCACTTGAGCAAGCCGAGGATGAAGGCGTTGAAGCGCATGGTGTGACTGGTGAGCTCTGGGAACTGGCTGACTTTGTTGTAGAGGCCGTGCAGGACCTTGGTGGAGGGGCCTGGGAGGAAGCCAGGGTTGGAGATCACACGACCAATTTCTGGAACCCTAATTCAGCCCGGGGTCCCCATCTTGCCACCCAGCACTTACCTAGCTGTGTGGAAGCCTCAATCACACTCCAGGGCATGTTCTTACGTTGCCCGATGATGACATCGAGTACAAAGGCCTTGAGCCCATCCTCAAGCACAGCCTGGACCGCAGGGCACAGGTACTTCAGAACCAGGTGGCCCACGTTGGGGCTCACAGAACTGTTTCCCAGCTTTGCCTGCAGGTGCAATAGGGAAGTGCAGGAAATCACTTGAAGCCTGACTCGGAGCCCACGTACCACTCAGTTGACCCTCATGCTTCCTTCTCGCCATCCTCATCCCCAAGTACCCACTCAGGGTTCTAAGTGCGAGAGAGCAGGGGAAGGTGCTAGCGCAGAACAGGGAAAGTCTGCACAGCAGAGCTCAGCTCGCCACGCTTTCCCACCTACCTTCACCCCAGGGTCCCGGCTTGTGCCAAAATGGGCCACAATGAGGTCCACAGCGGTGTTAACGGCTTTTACCAGCCCTGCAATGAAGAATTTCATGTGACAGGTCCCTGAGCAAGTTGCTGGCCAACTCAGAGGGAAAGGGGAAGGGTTCCCACGCTTACTCTGAGTCCCTGCACTTATATATGAGTCTCCTCAAAAGGTCCAGGCCTGGCCCTTTCTGTTTCTGCCCAGTTCCAAAGCCCTTCCTGTCTTTACCCCCCAGCCTGGACCCACATCAGCGATACCATTGCCAAGACCCTCAACTTCCTCACTTCCCAGCCCCAGTGGGCTGATCCTGGATTTCTCCACTCTGAGAAACCAGGCCCTGGCCTGAAGAAAACCCAAGTTCCTGGCACCAGTGCCAGACAAGGGTGATTCTTCAGCATGTGCCTTGATGGCATCTGCTACACCCCAGAGCTGCCGCCAAACCTTTACCCGCATCTCTAGCCCTTGGTTCTACTTCTCACAGAGAGCAGATGCCCGATCATGAATTCTACAACTTCCCTCTCCCTGCGAAACACACAACAGTATCGTATCTACACCTCCCCGCCCTCCTGCTCTCTTGCTCCCTTCGCCTCTTGGAGGAAGGTGGCTGTCCCCCGCTGCCTCTTGGAGGAAGGTGGCTGTTCTCCTCTGGCCCCAGGTTCTTCCCTCTAAGCTCGGAATCTCCCATTGTGTCTGCAAGGGCCGTCACCTTCACCTTGCTCCCTTTGCACAGGCTCCTCCCATGCAGCTCACGATTATGCTCAATTCTGTCCCCACCACCTTGCTGAAATTGCTTAGTTCAGTGGTTGCTTATTTGCTAAACAGAGTGGTTCTTTCAGCCCTCATCTTAGTAGATGTCACCAACATGCTCACCCAAGCTGCTAGGCCCTCCAGTGCCTTCAGCTGCCCCTCGGAGTGTTCGGGCATTTCTTCCTTACGTGGCTGCCTCCCTCACAGGACTTAGCTCACTGAGGGAAGGGACTGGAGCCCGGCTTGTAAGCCACCGTGATACAGGACCCTTGCTCACTCGCACACACAATACGCAGTTCGCAGACTTCCACCTCTTGCCCCAGTGGCTGTGCTCTGCCACTGCCTCCCAGCACTTGGAGCTGTACGGCAGGAAATGGCGTGGAGGGCTGGACAGCAGGGCAACAGGCATGACCAGGCAGTGACAGCAGAACCCCTGGCTGGAGCTGGGGTTATAGGCACCTTTTTTCTGAAGCAGATCAATGGAAATGGCTTCTGAGTTGCCATCTGGGGACAGACAAAACTCAGCTGGAGGCTTCTCAGTCAAGGAAAAGGGGTCCTGGAAGTCAGGGCAGGTCAGTGGTAATGGCTTCACTACTTGACCTGGAAAGAAGAGGAAAATCAGTCCTGAGCCACTCTCACTCTATGAGTTGCAGCTCAGTCCAGTGCCTCCTACTCTCGGGGACATGTTCCTTTGGGACTGACCCCTTCTCTAGCCCTTCCCAGCCGAGGCAGGGCCTGCCCTGGTGTACTGGAAACCTTGCCCGCGTACCATTCAGCCGGCAGTTCAAATGGCTGGCAGCACTGAGGGAGCCAGGGAACTCAAAGATGGGGTTTCTTCGGGCCAGCCGAGCTTCCTGTGGCCTTCGGTCTAGGCTCCCTGACAAACTAGGCGGACCTAGTGGGTTCTTCCTCCTGTATTCCCGCCACTTGAGGGCTTGAGGGGATAGGTGGTTGGCTGGAAGTGGAACAGGTTAGCAGAAGAGACAGACAGGCAAGAGTTAGCAGGAGGCAGCATTTGGGTAGATATGGCACCCAGTGGGCCCATGTGAAACAGCAGGGTTGGGAGTGTTTGGATACTATGCCCAGATACTGGGGAAGGAGACGCAGACATCTTAACCTGTGAGCCCAGGCTGGAATATAAGAAACCATTCAAAGGGGAGGTCGGAGTACTTGGGTGGGGGTGGGGTGGTGAAGCTCATACCATTGCTGGGCCTGGACGCCATGCTGCCCTCACCACCTCCCCGGGCCAGGCTCTCTGCTCGGCTGAAGCCAGATCTCCAGGACCCCAGAGGCGGCAAGCTTCCTATTCCATGGAGTCGGTACTCAGCCAAGGTCAGCATCTTCTGATCCTCCTTCTGTGGCTGCTGGGAGGTAGCAGGCTGGACGGCAGGCGGACAGGAGTGGCTCCATGGGGGTAGGCTTTCTGGGGCTTTGGCCTGCTCTGGGGGAGGGGAGCACGAAGTGGAGGCAGAAGAGTCAGTGCTGGGCCCAAAGGGGCCAGCACTACGGATGGGAGAGTAGCTGCCCAGGGGTGACGGCCGTGAGGTCTCTGGCTCTGGCCCAGCTTTCCTGGCACCTCTGCCAGTGGTTCGAGGCGTAGATGCCTGTGGCTCCCCTGAGGGAGCTGGGGCTGGGACTTGAGCAGCAGAAGCAGCCAGTGGGGCGGGCTGCTGTGTACGGCTGCAGCCCGAGAGGCCGTAGAGCTGGGAAAGGCTGTGGAGGGCCCGGGACTTGGCCAGCTGCTTGGGGAAGTGGTGCTGGAACACGAAGGGCTGGATGGGCAGCGTGGTTGGCCTCTGCTCCTTGCTGTAGCGAAGGACTGGTCGGCTCTCAGCACCACCCCCTGGAGCAACAGGGATGGAGAAGGAGTCAGTTAGTCAGACAGTGAAACCCGCGACAGAAAACACAGAAGCAGAGATAGGAGATGGTGTCCGCTGTGGAAAGGGGAAAGATGGGTAGGACTTGGGCTGTATAAATTGAATGGAGTACAGGTAATCCAAGTTTGTGGAATGGGACACTGTTCTCGTTTTCTTTTGTGAAACTTTTCCTATTGTTTTTATGATGCTGAACTGTCTTGTACCTCTTTGCTGTTCAGTCTCTCCTTATTTTCTTTCTTCTTTTTATTTCATTTTTTTTTTTTTTTTGAGACAGAGTCTTGCTCTGTTGCCTGGGCTACAGTGCTGTGGCGTCAGCCTAGCTCACAGCAACCTCAAACTCCTGGGCTCAAGTGATCCTTCTGCCTCAGCCTCCCGAGTAGTTGGGACTACAG
>CAUYSK010125086.1:0-22693 GCA_963575035.1 Avahi laniger | reverse complement strand
AAATTAATTGGACAGCTAAAAATATATCTAGAAAAAAAAAATTAGCCGGGCATGGTGGCTCATGCCTGTAGTCCCAGCTACTTGGGAGGCTGAGACAGTAGGATTGCCTGAGCCCAGGAGTTTGAGGTTGCTGTGAGCTAGGATGATGCCATGGCACTCACCCCAGGCAAGAGAGTGAGACTCTGTCTCAAAAAAAAAAAAAAACGCCTATGATTAACCTAACAAGACTGATTTTTATCTTTTAGACCTAAAACTGAACTTCAATGACACCATTAATAATGGCTGACTGGCATTTTTTAATGCACTATCTCATTGGTTCTCAAAAAACTGTAGAGTGGTGTCTTATTCCCATTTTACAAGAGAAAGAACCCGGGGAGCTGATGCATCAGGAAACTTGGTAATGGTCAGAATTCAAATTTGTGCTTGTTTTACGTCACCACACTGCCTCTCAATGTTTGGAGACGGCCTCCAGAAATGTTTGAGCAATAGACATATCTCTGAACTAATTGTACCATGCCCTGAGGTGACGGATTTGCAGAACAGCTCTCTTGAATAGTAAGTTCTGGTATTTTTGCTTCAAAAATTCCCTGTCATTACTTTCCAGCCACACCTTGTCTATATTATGTTAGATTCTTTGCCTGCCTAACTTATATTATCACTCCCCTGGGAGGGACTGAGACTTCTTTTCCATCTTGTACAGAGTTAAAGAAGCTGTCAACACTTAGTAAATAATCAGTATTTAAGCCAGCCCAGTGATCTCTACAAATTATGACCCTCAGGCTCTAAAGATGAAGAAAATGTTTAGTTGTGCAATTTTCCGCTCTTCTAATAATCTTAATGGTGTGGATCATGTTAGTCCTAGTTTAATACTATTATAATCCAAACAACATTTGACTCTGAATGCAGAGGGAGGCTCGGGAGTCCCCCAGCCCAGTGCGTTTAGAGACGACTCATGGTAGTTGGTTGGACTGTTTTGACCTTTCCAGTATTTGCAAACTGGCTGGGCATTTTGTCCCTCCTCTGCTTGCACGGCACTTACCACGCACATAATAATAGAACGATTGTAACATTTTTATGTTTTTCTTTTCCTTCTTCTTTTCTAATCTTGGTAAGAAGAACTGGCTCAGCCTTGCGTGTTAGGCAGGTTGAGGCCCGGCTTGGGTGCTTGTTGCTGTGCTAAGTCGAGTGGAGTAAGCTTGCGGCGATCTAGCTTTTCTATTCACTGTGAATCTCTGTGGTTCTCTGTCCCAAATCAAAGAACTGTGGCTCACTTCAGGCAAGAAGGATTTTCTTTTCTTTTTTTTTATTTAAGATTCTTCTGGCTGAGAAAGGGTTATTTTCAAACTGTCCAGGGGGCTTTGCGTTCCCCTGTCTCTGTGTGTGTCTGGGTGAGGCATGCAGCAGTGTTTATCACGTGGCACGGAAGGAGGGTGGCCTATGTTTGGTTTGAGGATCAACGCTGGGTTGAATCTAATCCTAAAAGCTCCAGGGTATTAGTCTATTTTCTAAGGAGCATTTCTAGACTGCACACTTGATTTCATACCTCCCTCTTTTAAATCCTTTCTTTTTTGTGAAATAAAATCTTTGACTTGCTTATTTCTCCAAATTTCCCTTCCTATAAAATTAATAAAATTAATAATATCTATTCCTTCTTTTGATTATCAACTTTATCATCCCATGTTTTGTCACACATTGTACTCAAAATTGTTTAATCGTTCAAGGCCCACCGCAATCCTCCATTCTCTCCCAATTTATTCATACAACATCCATCCGTCCATCCATCCATCCATCCAACAAAACTTTACTGCTATCTAACAAGTGCCAGGCATTGCGCTTTGTGCTAAGAGCAGAGTGTGATGCACACAGGCCTGGTTTCTCTCCTCTGAAAGCTTACGGTGCGGTGGCAAAATGGAATACTAAGCATGATCATGCCGTGCAACAAGCTCTGTGAGTGGGAAGCACAGGGTGCTATGACAGAACATAGAAGGGACAAATAAGTAACCTAGACTCCAAAGCCCAGGGACACTTTGAGGAGGAAGTGATATCTGGGCTGAAATCTGACCTGTGAGTAGGAATTATCCAGGTGAAAGACAGGAGAAAAGTTTTCTTGGTGGATGGGATAATGTGTGGAGCCTAGAGGTGAGGGAGCTTAACACACTGGGGAAGTGAAAGAAGTTTAAACTAGTTGGAGGGCAAAGTAGGATGGGGATGGAGCCGGGGAGGTGAGGATTAGAAAAAGAAGACAGCAGCCAGATCCTGCTAGACTTGGAAGCCTAGTGAGTTAGGACTTTCCTCTGAGGTCAATGAAGGACCATTGCAGGATTTTAAGCAGGAGAGGAAACTGATAAGATTTGCCTTTTAAAAACATCACTCAGTGGACCAGAAGAGTGCAGGATGAAGGGACTGGAAACCCAGCTGGAGACTGCAATTTAGACAAGAGATGATGGTATGAACCTGGAGCATGGCAGAGAGGAGACAAGAGATGTGAACAGGGGGGAGGGGGGGCAAGGGCAACACATGTAACCTAAACATCTGTACCCTCATATTATGCTGAAATAAAAAAAAAAAAAAGAGATGTGAACAGATTAGAGATACTTAAACGTCAGTCTGACCCCAAATATTCCACATGATTGTATTTCCATCATACATTCGCTTGACAGGCAAGTCTTGCTCTTATCCATGGATTCAGATTATCCGCACATTGATATCATCTCTCCATGAAGCCTTCTCTGATCCTCAGCCCCCCGAACCTATATGAATGCTTGCAAGATTTTTTTTTTTTTTGTCTCTGCCCCTTATTTCACCAGGAGAACTATAATGTAAATTACAAGAATTTAGACTTCTTGTTCCCGTAGCATCTTCTTGAGTGGACGGCAGGCAAGATGAACATAAACTGTGCTGGTACGTCTCTAGGCCCCTCCCCCAGTACTTCCCACTTCATCTTGTGCAAGGTGGGTGTGCTCTAAATGTTTGTCCTGTTAGCCAACTGTGATGTTACTCCACTTCTAAAAATTCTCCAGGTCTCATTTTAAATGACACAATCAATCAATCAATTGAGTGGTTCATTAATTCATTTATTCATTTGTTGTCGAAACCACAAGGGGTTTTCAGTCTAGGTCCAGTTGCTCATCACACAAAAATACAATTATTAAGACAATGAGGTTTGCCAAGGAAAAAAGAAATTTTTAATGTGACAGGCGTCTTGTTGGGAGAATGGAAAAAGCTGCCTCAAATTCATCTCTCCAGCTAAAGGATATCATGAGCTTTTAAACGAGGGCCATGTGCCTTGGGGCAGGTCATGGTGTAACTAACAAGGGGCCATTACATGCACTGGGAGCAGGTTGTGGGTGATGGTGAATCTTGATGTCAAGAAGTCTGCCCTGGAGCCTTCAGAATCTCAACTCCTTTTTCTTGTAGAAAATCCATCATTTCAGGACAGGTGTGGTGGTGCACACCTATAATTCCAGCACTTTGGGAGGCTGAGGTGGGAGGATCACTTGAGGCCAAGAGTTGGAGTCTGTCATTTCTGGAAAACAGCTCAAAGTGTCAAGTAATTAATTAAGGGAGAGGATTATAAAAATTACATAGGGGTTCATGGAGCTGGTTACAACTCCCCCCTTCTTTTTAGTTCATTCCTCAATTTGGGCAATCAGATGGTGGATCTATCTAGCTTCCTCCTGCTGAAATGAGACACAGTTGGAGTATGAAGAACAAACACATTGGGCCTATAACTGAAACTTTTTATCTGTATAATGGGCATACTTACAACCTTGCCTCAAACTATATAAAAGCAAGACATGTAACCAATATGTTCGTACCCCTATAGTATTCTGAAATTAAAAAAAAAAAAAACCAACTTTTTAGTAATATGATGCTGAGTTGCCACCCTCTCCCTACCAAGGTAGTAAAATATATCAAAAGAAGTACACGTGCCTGTCTGGAATCCCTCCCAGGAATATTGGCACAGTGTTCCTCAGATGGAATCTCCATCCTAAAATTCCTTTTAGTCATTTATTAAAACAGTTTTAGGTAGCTGATCCAGCAGTGAGATAGGTTAGCAGAAGAGGAAGTAGCCTCATAGTTACCCATCCCGCCAGCCATTAACCGCCATTAACCGAAAGCCTCCCTTTTGTTCTAGTAGGGGTAATGCATAATACATGGTGTGAACGGTCACCAGTTGCCCAAGGGTAAACTTTTCATCTTCCACTAAAATATCATAAGTAGCAGTTGTCACTCTCAGACAAATGGGCCATCTTTTTGTTGTCACATACAACTGTTCAGAGTAGTAAGGTACAGGTTGCTTGTATTAACAATGCCTAAAAGTTTGTGTCAATACCCTGAGTCCAATTTCTTGCCTCTCTTAAATGAACAAATCAAAAGACATTTATGTCCAGGCGGGCTAATGTGGGGGGCAGTCATTAATTTTTAATAGTCCAGAAAGCCTGGTTGCATTCCCTGGTCCAAGTAAGTAGTTCTTTTAATTCCCCTTTTAAGCCTTTAAAAGAGGGGTTTTCCTATTAGCCTGAAGTTAGGAATGTAAATTTGGCAAAACCCAGCCATACCCAAGAATCCTCACAACTGCTTGTGGATGGTGGACTGCTATTTGGTTTACAGCCTCTCTCCAATCTTGAAGGAGGTTCCCAGTTTCAAGAGACAATTCAAACCTCAAGTATTTGACAGTGGGAAGTGAGATCTGAGCTTTTTTTTTTTTTTTTTAATCCTTTGTATCCTTTGTTAGCCAGTAAATTCAATACAATTATGGCCTGTTGACATAATTCAGCTTCAGTCTCACTGGCTATCAGAGTATTGCCTACAGATTATAATTTTTTTTTTTTTGCCTAAAATTATTTCCCTCAAATCTCTGGCTAGAATTTTCTGAAGATTGTTGGGGCTTCCCATTCAAAAGCAAATAGTATTTGGGATTTGGGGGCAAGGAGAATGAAAAAGACCCATCTTTAAAATCTATTTCTGAAAATCAGGCAAAATTTTCCGATAAGGATATCCTCCTTTATTTGGTTTATTGCTCTTAGATCTTGAATAAACTGGTATTCCTGGGTTCTAGGTTCTTTCTTGGGGTTATAACACGGCATGTCCAACTTCCCTTCCCTTCACAGCCAGGAGCTCAGTTTTAAATTTATTTCCTTAAGGTCCCCTTGGCCAAGAAAGTGTTCGTTCAGTCATTGAGGAAGGTGCCTAGTATTTTATTTTGGTTTACATATCTTTCCTTTTGGCCAAGATTTGCCAGGGGCAACATCAATGGCCAAACTTATTTCATCCCACCATTGCTGGGGTGGTGTGGCTACCTGCCCCGGTTCCATCCTATTTTTAGTGGGACCCTGTGGCCAAAGGACTGAAAGTCAAAAAACTTATAGGCAATTAAATGTTCTAGGCCAGCTAGGAATGGAGGTGGACAGGGATTTATCAAACTTTAAAACTTTTAAAACAACATAAGAGCAAAAAACCCAAAATCTAAAAGCAAAGTTATAAAATTAACTTTTCCATTAGCATCAAGCTACTGTCAGACTTGTAGAAACTTGCTATGTAAAACATAAGCATTTGTTAAAACCATTTGAGCTAAGGATTTAGAGATTCTTGTATCAGAAAGAACAAACATCATTCTAAACAAAAGATTGCAAGTCTTGCCTAGTTCTGATGATGACAGGAAAACGGAAGCTTACAGTAGCTAAACATTCAAATTATCTAGATTTTGTAGACACTTGTCAAAGATGTTAAAAGGCTCAAAACATTTAATCAAAACAGAATCATAGGTTATTGTAAAATAATAGCAAATTCACTTAAACAAGAGTGATAATCAGAAGACTTTAATGGCAATATAGAAAAAAACCTTTAATTTTTTAAAGCTCAGTTTTCCCAAATAATCAAAAACTTAATAAGGACAACATAGAAGTTATCTTGATAAAACATAAAATCTTTGTTTCTTAGGCTAGTTACCAAAAGGTAAAGAAAAACAATCATTTTTTCTTATGGGAAACCCATTTAGAAAACTTGAAAGTCAAACCTCATGAAAGGGGTATCAGAATTTATCAGTCATAAGAAGACTATATCCAGGGTCATGAATTAACACTATATTATAAAGGAAATAAGATACTAGAAAACTAATACGTTGAGAAAGGGAATATACAACTCTTTGTAACAGCACAGGAAGATTTTTGACCATGTTGAATAATTCAGACATATCAAGAAGCTAAGAAAAAACATTGCTTTTCAGACTTTAAGGTAAACATTTCAGCATCAGACTTTAAGAGCTGACTTAGAATCAGAGGTGGGAAAAAAGTTACAGGAGCCAACAAAAAGGTTGAAAGAGAGGGTTATATAATATCTCAGGCCTTCTCAAGGGGAGGAAAAGCTGAAAGCAATAAGACACAGTAAAAGTTGAACTTCTGAGATAGAGATCCGAGAAGCTTCACAAGAAGCAAATTATAGAAAAACTTCTTGCAATTTTATTACATTTATCCCATTTACATTTGCCTAATTTATTTTAGCAGTTTACTTAACCACTGTGACAGCCTGTGAATATTAGATATACAACCAATATGATTAATTGTCCCTTCAGTGAAGTCATTTAATGTCTAAACAAATCTAATACCTAAACATATTTTCATAAACAGAATTAGGAAATGAAATTTAAAACACAGACCAAGAAAAAAATCACAAAATATAGTTCTATTACTTTTAAACTTAAAAAAAAAAACCCACCAAAATAACAAATATAAGTATTCTAGTAAGACTTGCTATTCCAAACAATAGAACATTTTTAAGTTCTATAAATACAGTAGAAGTTTTAGAACACATACTGCTTAAAGATGTTAACTAATTTTATGCTCCTAAAATATCAGTATCTCAAAATAAAATTTATTGACATGACATCACCCTCCTATAGACCGAATAAACTTCTAACATCAATCCTAAGCACCTCAAATAATGGCATAAAATCATGACATTTTTTTTTAACATAAAAGGATCAGATTAAGCTATTTTAAAAATAATCTAACTGGTCTCAAGACATTTTTCTACTTAAGTGCAAATTCAATTACATGTAATAATTCCAAAGAATAAAATTGTTCTGAGATTCTCTTTGGAGTCTAAGAATAACCATTTTGTTCATTTCGAAACAAATTATTATACAGAAGTTAACAGTTCAAGGATTTTTTTTTAAAAATTTTTCTAGGCAAAGGCCTTTGCTATGGCAACGCAATGTACACATAACAGACTCGCAACCAGTACTCAGAAAGAGTGACCAAAACTAAAATATCTTCATAAACCTTTGACCATAACTTTCTGTTTTTGTGCTATCATTTACTTAGAGTTTTATTTATTCTAATTTACTGAAACTTATTTTTGTTGAGACATGTCTACATTTTTACCCGAGTAATAATCTTAAAGTTAAACACATAGGTATTTTTGTTGATAACTCAGGAGATTTAGTTATTTTTATTTGGCCTGCATTATTACCTTATTAAAAATCATACAAACACAGATCATTTTTTTTTGGTTGTGTTTTCAGTTTTATAACTCTGACAGCTTCAAATATAAAAATGACCAGCTAAACTGAGGTGAAAATGTGTACTGACAATTTTGAAAACATTTTTATTGCTATTTTATCAATAATTTAAAAAAACCAGATTGTTTGCCAAAGATTACTAAATTTACATAAATTTGAAAATTATTTGGGCTTATTTACTTAATTTATGAAAATCTCCTTTTATTTATAAGCCAATTTTGGTACCATGTGGACATAGAATACATATGCATACATAAAACACGTGTAAACACATACACTTGCACACAGGCAAAGTTTCAATAGCTTTTATCTCAGAACTTTAGCCATGAGATCTTCTAAAGTGTCACCCAAATTAGTATATGTTACTTGTTTTCTGTTCCTCTCTTTTCTTTTTCAACAGTGGGTGTCCCCGTGTCTCAGCCAGTTTGCCTCCATGGATGGAGATGTCTTTCAATCTCCTAGACCTTAGGACAGAGGTGTCTTCTAATCTCCCAGACTTTAGGACGGAGGTGTCTTTTAATCCTGTAGACCTTAGAACCTGCCACAAGAGAAACTACCGTCAGAGGTGTCTTTCAACTATCCAGACCTTGAACTGTGCTTATAATACCATGGACAGCAAATTTAAAGTAGGCAAAAAGAAAATAGAGACAAAGAGTTTAACAGATCCCGTATTTCCACGCCACACCTCAATACAGATAAAACTCAACATAAATAGAAGTTCAAGAGGTTCCAAACAAAGGAATTGCAGTTTCACCTCTAAAGCCCTGGGAGTGCCAAATCAAAACAGTTAGGTTACTTCACATTCTCACAAACCAAAAGTTTGGGGGCTTATGCAATGCAAAACAAATGGAAATTCCTTCAGAATTCCCCAAACTGAGAGGGGCAGCCCCCACTGTGCAGTACCTTCAAATAGCACTCACCTGCCAGGGCACAAATTTGAAAATCCAAATCCAGAGCTCCTTTCTTTGGAAGCAATCAGAAAGCAATCACCAATGTGTTGGAGGTGGGTAAGAGCGCGATGGAGACCAGCAGCGGTGGAGCTGGTGGGAAAGTCCGAAGCCACCCTCTGGCAAATATGGCCAGGCGGCTGCTAAGAGGAGCTTTTAGTTTCTCCCTACTCCCCAGCCACTGAACCATGAGCACTGCCATCCCTGATGAGCCCCGTAATTGTTGTCCAAACCACAAAGGAGTTTTAATCTAGGTCTAGTAGCTCATTGCACAAACATCTAATTATTGAGATAAAAAGAATTGTCACGGAAGAAAGAAATTTCTAATATGACAGATGTCTTGGTGGAGAATGGGCGAAGCTGCCTCAAACCTGTCCCCTCAGCTAAGGGAGATGATGGGCTTTTAAAGGAGGGGTCGCTTGCTACCAGTAGGTTGTGGGGTAACTAACAAGGGGCTACATGCATTGGGGGCAGTTTGCGGGGGATGGTGAATCTTGGTGTCAGGAAGTCTGCCCTGGGGCCTTCAGAATCTCAACTCCTTTGTCTTGTAGAAAATCCATCATTTCAGGCCAGGTGTGGTGGCGCACATATAATCCCAGCACTTTGGAAGGCTGAGGTGGATCACTTGAGACCAGGAGTTGGAGTCCATCATTTCTGGGAAACAACTCAAAGGGTCAAATAGCTAATAGAGAGGATTATAAAGAACATATAGGGGTTCATGGAGCAGGTTACACATTCACTCAACATATGTTTACTGAGTGCCTGTTACGTCCTAGGCACTATTCTAAGGCTGATTCTCTGCTTTTTACTGATCTGCCCATTTCATTTTGAATACCATGTTTTCCAACACAGAGACAGACCTCTTCTCCTGTTTGCCATACAACAGGAGGATTGAATGTACTGGGAACGTTTTTCTGCTATAAGCACACCTTAGCACGTGGTACCCAGATGAGCCAACTTATGGCACGGGAAGGAGCTAAGGTGTGGAATGATTCCTTTGGCTTCCCAGGCGGAGAGCTGGCCTTCTGCGGTTGGCAAATGTCTTGCCCGAGGGACCCAAACCTCGGTAGTTGAATGAGTGCTAGGCTGAGTTAATCCTGTCCTGTTTTTTAAACAGTTCCTGATGTTTACCCAGTAGAAGCAGAACTAAATAGTGCCAGACACTCCAAATGCATGATTCAGAAGAACATGAGTCCTAATGCAGAATTCTTAACATACGGAAAAATTTTGGCTTTGCCCCTGTCGTCTCCCCCTCCCATTCTGCCATCATGCTGCAACCCGCGCTGCCAGGGATGGGCACTGGCCTAACTGCGGTTTGGGAAAGAAGCTTCTGAGTTCCAAGATTCTCCTGCGCTCGCTTTGAGTGATTTTTATGTTAACATTGCATCAAAGCCCCTTTTTGGCAAATAAATTGCCATATAAGATTAAAATAATTTGGGGGCAGGATTTCTACCAGGAATTGAACAAGCAGAGTACTGTCCTAAGCGGGTTCCAAATTCCTAATGCATCTGCTTTGTACAGTCCTTGTTTCATAAAACTACAATTCCTCGTTTGTCTGAATTCCTTCTGCTTGTGTGCTAGAAGAGTCACACCCCTTTATTTCTGGCCCTAAAGGCACCTTCCCAAGTTTGGGAAAACCTCTCAAATAAGAAGTCACAGAAGCCCTAAATAATGCAGTTGTTGCAAGCATCCTTGTTGGACATTTAGCAAGCCACCCCATTGCTTTTCCCCATCAGAGCAGATGTAAAACAGCTGCCTCCTCCGCCAATTTCCTGACAAGAGCTCCCCAGCCCTGCTCTCTGTTCCTGCCAGAGCCACCATCTTGAATTCAGTTATTTTTTCTAGTTTAATTGAACAGATATGGCCACACAGCAGAAATGGATGTTTCACTTGTTTGTTTAATTATTTTTATCTGAAAGCGCATCATGATTGTGTGGTTCAATTTGCAGAAATTTCTAGGTTCAACAGGCTGTTGTGTTGGGCCTTAATCTAACTGTGACCTTTTCCCTGACTGGCTTATGCCTAGTTTAAACTTAGGTATTTCTTGATTTTGTTCATTTATTTTTGATACTGGATCTCTCTATCATTAGGTCACTTTAATTTGCAAGTAACAAAATCCTAACCTAAACTGACTTAAACAAAAAGGGAATTCATTGGCTTATATTAACTGAAAAGTAGGGTTAGGCACCGCTGGATTTAGGGCTTAAAGGGATTATCAGGACTCAGTTTCTCTCCACTTCCTTGCTCTGTCTTTGGCTGTTGTTAGCTTCAGTCTCGTGTTTCGTGGGCAGCAGTGGTAGCAGTTGGCAGCAAGGAGTAGCACAGACTCTAATTTTCAGTTCCTATCAAAAAAGTGAGTTTCTCTCACCAAGATGTTCAATACAGTCCTGAACTTATCATTGGCCAGATTTTTTCACGTACTCATCTCTGAACCAGTCACTGTGGTCAGAGGCTGGGAGTGAGGGCAGAGCAGTCAGGCAAACAGCTTTGAACACAACAAAACAGAAGAGAAACCCACCTCAGCTGCCTTTTTCTCCAGTCACGTGGGGACTGCAACTCCTTTTTCTCTTTCCTTTACCCACCATATGTCCCAGATTGGGGCTGAAGGGAGCTCTGATGCTGTAAAATAATTTAAAACTCAGTTATCATGGTCTGAATGACCCACAATCACACACGTGTATAGTATTTTTGCATTCATTGGTATTGCTTTGTTTTTCTGTTTGGTTATTGGGGCATTGTTTTATTTCATTTTTATCTTTACTTTTATCTTTAGTTTTATTTCCATTTTATGATATATTTTAACAGTGGGGTATTCTAGAGCACTTTTTAAAAATTCTCCTTTTAAAAAGTTAATAATGTCATTTTGGGTGCCATTTGTAGAGGCTGAACAAATGAATGGAATGTATTAGTTTTTATATTTCTACAAAGTTTATATAATGTAACTGTTAAAAGAGATTGGTTAGTATTACCTTAAATGAGACAATTTGCTTGACTTGAAAGTAAGCAAAAATTAGTTTACAAAATCCTGTGAGTGTTTGGGAAATTTAGCTTGGTCCATGTACTTTGTATTGGACTCAACAAAACTGACCAAAATGTCCTTCCATCTTCACTCTCCTAATCCTTACGTGCCAGGCTAGGAGGACACCAAGGCCTAGGTATGGTAATTATTATTAACGTAGTCTGTAGGCCCCACATTCCAGTTATACCACACACATGAAATTTAAGTAGGAGTGAGCAAATTCCTACTACGTCTATTATTACTATTAATACTATTGATACTATAATTACTATTACTAATTATACTAATTATATTACAATTAAAATTACTATCAGTAATAATACTAATCATGGCTACCAATTACTGAGCACCTACTATATGCTAGTGACCAAAGGACTTAGATTTATAATTTCATTGAATTTCCTCAACAACCTTATGAAATATTATCAATAGTCTCATTTCTGGATGAGGAAACAAGTCTAAGAAGATAGGCTGAGAGGCTCACACAACTCGACAAGGCTGAGAGTTCATATAACTAGCAAATTACAAACTTTGGGATTTAAATCCAAGTCTGTCTAACTTCTAGGTTCAGTCCTGTTAACTGGCAGATTTAGTCTTTAGGTCTATGGAACAGAAATAACATTGCCTTGGGAAGGCCTTTTCTCTGGCCCTGACTGCCCAGCTCTGGAGAGGGGCTTCACTTACAGTGTATGTAACGTGTCCGTGAACACCCCTATGGGAACTGGGCACCAGTTTTGGCATCAGACAGAGCTGATGCTGTTGCTCCTCACATTTAGACTGTTCATTATCTGTCAGCCATTAATTTTTGCTACTTGTTCATTACGTAGTCATGTTTGGGAAGGAAAAGATTAAGGATACTAATTAAAATAAGTTGGAAATGATGGTAGAGTTCATAGAAGCCACATATTTCTACAGTATGTTTTAGTAAATTAAGCAGTGATGAATCAGTCCATTCCTGGATTTTAGTACATTAATAAGAACAAGCACCCTCCATTAATAATGGGCTCAAATTCTCAAGGCTTCAAGCTGGAAATCCTCTTCAGAGAGACGAGCATTTGCTCAAACTGCCTCAAATCATGAGAGGGAATTTTTCTGGCTAATATAATAGAAAAGTTCAGGCATAGTTAGCTTCAGGCACAGCTAGATCTAGGGGCTCAAGTAATGTCATCAGACATCTGTATCTCTCCATCTTTCATTTTTGCTTTCTTCTCTTGGCTTAGAATGCAAGAAGATTCTCCCCTTGGGTGATATGATGGTCACCAGAAACACCATGCTTACAATCTATCAGCTTTCAAACATAGCTGAAACACAGCATCTCTTTTCCAATAGGTCTAGCAAAAGTCCTGACACTCCCAATTCTTGGCTTGGCCTGGGCCACACGCCCACATCCTGAATCGACCAGGCCTGAGTTGTGTGCTTTCTTCTGGAGCACAGAAGTGGCATGAACCCCTCCAGAACTATAAATTCTGGAAATGTGGAGAAAGAAAGACAGTAAAACGGGGGATTAAAAGAAAAAAACCAACCAACCAAAAAAAAAATGCCCAGGTGTCCACCATGCTTTCTCTAGAACTCAATATCTCCATCTGGAAATAAATCCAACTCCAGAATACCGTGCTCCCTGGGCACCCACTGATGTCGGGAAGCAGGCAGAGAAAGGTGTGGTGTGTGGGCTGCTGCCCAGGCATTGGTTAGGGTAGCCGAGAAGGGTGTTGGGCATTCCAGCAGTCCAGTAGGCTGGAGGCTACAGTAACTGCATGAGAAAGAATCTCAATTCGAGGGTAGGAGGATGATTGGGGGAGAGAAGGATCAGGAATGAGGAAAAACAGATTAGTTTCCAGTCATCCATTTGGGATGAGTATTAAACAAGCCTTTTAGAACACTTCAAAGGCCACTGGGCAGCACTCTCAAGATGTGACATTGGAAGATAATGCCCACCGCTACTAGCGATTAGAAAACAAAGATGAGGCAGCAAACTGTGTCAAACAACACAGGGCAGCCAGGAACGGTCCGGATGTAGGTGGCACTTAGTTAATTATAGGTCTTCTGGAAAGGTATGGATTTATATATTTTGCATAAATCACTTTTTCATTAGTTGGTCAAACATATTAAAAAGCTCCATGGTTTTTGTTTCACCATTTTTAATAAAAAAGAAAGATTACACCCCCCTCACCCACCAAATCTTGTCTTCCCAATGGTAGAAAGTGATCCCCACTCTAGAAGTGTATCTGATACCGAAAGCCAAGAGACTTTTGGTTCAGAGCAGGGAATCTTGGGTACACATTACTAGGTAATAGAATAAATTACAGGTTATTCAGGAAAATAAAACAGAGGGTCTCAGCTAGAAAGAGAAACCTAGGTTGTGGAGAAGCTCTGGAAGTAGAGCACTTACAGAGGAAATAAAAATTCTTATGGCTTTTCTAAACTCAGAAATTTAGTTTAGTTTCATACTTGAGACAAACTCTAGTTGCCTTCAAATTAAAAAAAAAAGAGGAAAAAAAAATTAAAAGACATCCTATTTTCTGGTTTCCTGCTCTGTGATTAGTGCCAAAGAGCTGGGCTCTAGGGGCTAACTGATGCCACCTGGAAGGGCCGCCCTCAGTGTGGCCCTGAAGGCAGTGCCTCCTCCATCCTGAAGTGGATGCTGGCCCAAGCAACCAGCCCTGTGCCTGTCAAAACATAAGCTAAGTATGGAATATGGGATTAGAGAGGGATCACAGAACCTCAGACATTTCCAAGAAAAATGAATAATATAAGGCTAGGTCTTGGATGGTCTGCATCTCATTAATCCCCCGTTTCCATAATGGTGGGCGGGCTGCCGGGGATGTGGGCTGCAGATGGGAAGCACACTTTCCCGGGGTTTTGTTCTATTCTCCAAGCTCCTCCTAGGCACCAGAAGCATTTGTTTCCTGGCACAAGCAGGGCTTTGGAGCTCTGGTGTCCAATTCGCTCTTTGGACAGCTTAGACAGCTGGCTGGACCCAGGAATATTTGAAAGCTCCAATGAAGACCCACTGTTATGACAGGCTATGCCTGACCCAGCCTCCCAGTCTGGTGACTCCACTTCTGGGGGCAACCGCCAGCTGACCTCTCCTTCCTCAATACCCCTATCTCCCGCCCCAAGTATTGTGGCCAGATTCATCATCTTAAATCACCATTTAAAATGGTGAGCTGTGTCTCAAAAGTCAGGAAGGTCTCTGTTTCCAGGAGGGTGTTTCGATACTTCCATGTCAGACAGGCCAGTGTCCCATCCCCAATAGCCTTCAAATACCCTCCTCAGGCCTTCCTCCAAATCTTTGCCAGTCTCTTCCCACAGCATGGAAGGCTCCCTGCACCGCCCGCCCCCATCCACCTGCCTTGTCCAGACATCCCCAGCTCTCAGGGACTTCTTCCTCAACAGATTGCTTATATCATACCGTATCTGCATTACTCCTCGGGCAATTAATAGTATCCTATTTTGTGTGGGTTTTTTTAAAGCACATTTTTATACACTTATGTGGATGAGATTATCAATTTCTTCTTCCTCTTGTATCTCCCAAAGGGATGAATACGTAGAAGGTATTTAACAATTCTTTGTTGAGTAAATGAATCCATAACTAAATGGTGTTGGATAGCACTAAAATCACTCTTGTTATGTGAATAAATCATAGGTTAGAAAAATTATAACCTACCCCCATCCTTGTTATTTCCAGGTCTGAATTTGATCTATTAGTAGTCAACATGCCCTTCCTGCCACTTATTCTAATCTGCAACAAGGAGAGATACTAGAGATACCTTTCATCAACACAATTTTCCTAATGTTCATCCTCTGCTTAGAAACCTAGAGTGATTTCCTGTTGGCACCCACATAAATTACGGATGGCTCCCCGACTTCTCTAGTCCCATAGCTCTTTGCTTTTATCAGCTCCCAGCAAACTTACCTGTCTAGTTCCCACCTCATTCTACTTCCTGGTTCCTACCTCATTTTCGGGGAGGCTCATTGGACAGCCTCTGCTACCTCCCTCCTGTGCCCTCAAATCGCTGTCTCCCTGCCTCCTGGGGCCTTCTTAAATTTTATCTTTAAAAGCCGTGTAAAACCCCTCTTAAGATGGCGTAGCAAATGGGGCGGGGAGGAGGAAACAGGAATCTGATTTACCACTCAGTGTCTATGACTTGCTGAGATTAAAAAAATAAACAAAAGCAGGCATATTTAAAGCATTAAGACACGCCAATTACTTCCAGCTTGTGCTATTTCCTTTTGAACTCTCATGAATGTTACTGTCTCCCGGCTCCTGAGCCCCTTTCCCCACCCCGTGGGGCAACAGCCCACCCTTCAAGGGGATCTCCTCTGTGCAACAGGAAGCCAGGAGTCCCCAAGCTGAGCTGGCGCCCCAGGCTTAAGCACACCCTGCCACTGAGCAAGCTGGTGCCCACCAGTGGGACAGGGCTGAGGGGGGACACAGCATTCTGACTTTCTTGGTGGCCAGGCAGCGTAAGTTCTCTACTTGGTATTCCTGGATTCACAGTGGAGGGAGCTGAAAACCTAGAAACAGGACAATGTAGGTGACAGTAGTTCCTATGAACGAGCAGAGGCTGAAATGCACCCCGACCCTCACTTTCACCCTTGCCTCACCCTTGTTCTAAAACCTGCTTTGCTTTGCTTGGAGTCAGTGCCAAAAGGAGTGAAGCATTCTGGGATTCCTGGGTGGGCAGGGGCAAGACTTCAGGTGCGACTTAGCTCAGGGACAGCTGAGGTCAAGGGCTGTGTTCTAGGAACTTCCCTGGCACTTTGATCTCTTGCCTGGGACAGTGCTCACATCACAGTGGGTGCTTTCAGCTGTGTGGAATACGGATGGCAGCCTCTGCGGATGAAAGGCTCTGGGAAGCCAGTCTTCCCTAGGTAGATGAGAAAATCGAGGTCCAACAAGTTTATGTAAAATCCCTCTTGGATTTTCTTACTCATTTATTCACTCATTCTGTAAATATTTAATGCCTACTGTGTGCAAGGCAAAGAGTTCAAGGTCTCAGTGAATTTGTGACAGAGCTGGGACCAGAACTCAGGTCTTCTCGTTCCTAGCCCAGTATTGTTTTCACCACAAAATATATTAAGTCAGTATGTTTACTAATGACCTGACCCGACCTGACCGTCTTTTGAGCACCTACCAAATGCCAGGCACCACTTCTGGGTGTTTGACATCATTATCTCATTCAATTTTTATACCATCCTGAAAGACAGGTGTTGTTGTATCATTTTTTTATGATGAGGAAACGGAGGCAGAGAGAGTTTGCAGGCAAAGCTCTGTGTTGGGATCCTGCAGCTAGTATGTGGCAGGGTCTGGACTGAGTTGGAGATCCACCTCTGTGAAAAATCTGCAGTACATTTGATTCTCAATTGCTCCCGAGACTCCACGCACAGCTGCCAAGGGGCTCCATCGGGCTTTGTGCACACAGTAACCCTACTCGCCGCACCTTCCTTTCTTCCTTTCACCTTTGCGCTACCACTTATCCCCCAAGACTTACATCTTGATTAGCTCATACTTCAGGAATGTTTAGAGATGACGAAATCTGGCCACCAAGGTTTAGCTTAGCCACGTTTGCTGTTTAAGGAGCCATCATTCCTTCAAATGCCTTTTATTTTGTCAGATTTTACGGACAAGCCCAGGTCAGACTGGTCAACAGTACCGCTACATAAATGTTTGTCGCTGGCCGTTTCAAAAAAGAATGCAGACCTTGACCTGTCTTCTTTTCTCTTTTCTGGAATAAAGTGCTACTTGCCTGGGGGTGGTTATTTGCAGTTAGGCAGCTGAGTCAGGGAATGCTCTGAATAATCAGATATTCCAATGAATAGAGTTATATTGCATGGATCAGTGGCTTTCAAGGAATTAGAGTGAAATACACTTAATACAAATACTGCACTGAGCATAATGTAATTTTCTTGCTGGTTTTTGCTGCTGATCCTTTGAGCACCAATTATCACATAATAGGAGTTGAAGTGTTATGGAAGGAGCACTAGAAACCGGGTAACTCTGCCACTAACCTGTAAAGCGATTTTGGATACTCAACCCTCCATTTTGGAGTACTATTTTATTCTCTGTAAAACAAACATGTTGGATCAGTTTCAGTCTGGTCTACATGTTGCATACGTGTGTCATCGTTCTCCATTCCTGGGACCATGTCAGACATCACTAATCAATCATGGCACATGTTCCTTTTATCTCTGACAGTCTCAGGATCCTTCTAAATCCAGTGTTCCAGCAGCGACCCTCAATGGATTGGAGGAGGCAGATAAAATGAAATCTATTTGCTACCACTGAACCAGATGACCTCCAGAGTTTCAGCTTTTATGAGCTGCCTGAGGTGAATGCATGCTATGTGGAAAGTTAGGTGGTAGATAGTTTGTAGCATTATCAGGAACTAAGTATTTTACCACTCAACTGAGGTTTTTATTTCCTTTTCTCCCAATCCACTGACATATAGGCCTGCATGTGGCTACTGAAAACTATGGCAGGAATTATATGTAACATCCAAGTGGATAGATCCAAGTGGTTAGTGACAGGGAGGTCTGGTCAGCTTGGCTCTGTGCCTAAGGTTCAACCCACCTGTTAACTTCTCTTTGAAGCTGTCCTAATAGAAACAGACAGAAATAATTAAGCCCACATCTGAGTTCCCTCAGCCCACAGCATTAGGCTGAGATGTGTCATTCTGAGTTATGGCTGGTGGGATGTGATATACAAACCTCCTGGTGGATTATAAACTCCTTGGAGTCAGAGAGGAGGCTCTAGTTATCTTTTGGATTCACAGCCTAATTCCACAACTAACAGGCTGTTTAACCTCTGACAAGTTACTTAACCTTCTCCGCCTTGGTTTTTAATTTATAAAGCAGGGAAATAATAATAGCGTATGCTTCAGGGATTTGTTGTGCACTTCAATTGGTATCATTGATATAGGTGCTTAAAAGACCCTGTGGATATGAGAAGAGGGAAAAAAGATGGCAGACTAGAAGCAGCCCGTGAGCCCGCAGCTTTCAAAGAAAGAAGAGTAAACCGCAAGCAGGTGCCTGCCTATGGATAGCTCTTCTTGGAAGGAACATTGCGAAATCACAGAGAAGCAACATGAGATACTCAGGGGGGAAAAAAATAAAGGTAATGGGGCGATACATTTGACAAGATCAAAATATGCATGGGGAAGAAAAGGAGGCTAGAGTCCTGAGGTGCTGTGCTCACCCCGCCGGCGCTGTGGCCAAGTTGTGAGAGGGCTCCTTCCACCATCACAGGCCTCTACCTGGATGGTCCGGGGACCTCCCTGGAGTCTGTGTGGAGTCATTTCACCAGACAACAGGTACGATGGGGATTGGGCAGCAGCTAAAGCCATCCTGAGCTCTTGGGTGCATGGTGCCAGGTCAGTACGGTACTCAATTCTGCAGTGGTGGCCTTCACATTGCCCCTACCTGGCTGGGGGGAGCAGACTACCCGGAGCCTCCTTTAAGCTGCACCCAGTGACTGGAAGCCCCTACAGTGCAATGGGATCTGAGCACGGAAATTGACTGGGGCACTGCAGGCTCCAACCCGGGAGCCTTTGATCGACTGCTTCGATGGGTCCTGGAGGTGGGGGACAGGGAGGACTTGTGGCTCCTGGGCTGCTGGAACTGACTTCCACCGGCGTGACTTGTCATCGGCACCCCTCACCTGCTTGGCCCTGACTCCACCGTCCAGGTCCCAACTGCTTACTGCCCATTTGGTCTTGACCCCACCCTCCAGGTTGGACCAGCCCTACCACCCACATGGCCCTGCTTCCAGCTCTGAGGCCTTGCTCAGAAGCCCTGCTTCGGGCTCCTCTCCAGTCCTGGCTCTGAAGCTTTCATACTGGAGCCCAGAGCTCTGCCTCTGTGCCTCCAGAGTTCCTGCCAGGCCCCAGACACTACCTGAAGAGTCCAGTTCTGCACCTG
The DNA here is from genome assembly GCA_963575035.1 of Avahi laniger. Lineage (NCBI taxonomy): Eukaryota > Metazoa > Chordata > Mammalia > Primates > Indriidae > Avahi > Avahi laniger. Next base: position 3,285 of record CAUYSK010125086.1, on the reverse strand, counting down.
GGCCCCAAGGCCCTACCCCAGACCCTCTACCCCTGCTGCAGGGCCAGTGGAACTGCTCCAAAGTCCAACACCCCATCAGGGATCCCCCAGCCTTGAGGCCCCAGTACACTGGGGCCAGTACACTGGTTCGAGCAAACATCCACAGCCCATGAACCCACAAACGCTGACCGGATAGCCTCACCCAGCTGCCACTGTTACCTCTGTAGGGAGATCCTGGCCAGAACAATCCCCACAACACCAGCTCAGTGAAGATGGTCTCGCCCAGCTCCCAACTTGGACATCCTACAACTATCTGGTGAACAACCCGATACACAGCACAAACAGCATCCAGCACAGGCTTGAGCAGAGGCAATCGCAGGCAAACAGAACAAATCAGAACAGTTGCATTATAGGCTATGCTCTTCCCCTGCCATGTCAGCATTGCAGAGTAGGGAAAATAGTGCCATTGAAAGACCCTCCTTCTTCTAATTAAGCAGAAGAGTTCCCAGCAAATAACAGGTACCCTGCAAACTTATTAGCCCTGAGTCGAGAAAAGAGGTTTCAGATGAGAAGAAATCAGCAAAAGAACCCTGGCAACCTGAAAAATCAAAACAGAATGACGTCCCCAAGGGATCACAATGATGCTACAGTAGTGAACTCCAACTACAAGGAAATTGTCTAAATGACAGAAATGGAATTCAGAATATGTATGACAAATAAGATGAATGAAATTGAAGAGAAAGTGGAAAACCAATAAAAAGAAGCTCAAAAAATATTTCAGGAAATTAATGAAAAAGTCACTAAAGAGCTAGATGACATAAAGGAGGATGTAATAGAACTCGAAGAAATGAAAAATTCATTTAGGGAATTTCAGAACACAGCAGAAAGCTTCAGCAACATACTAAACCAAAGAGAAGAAAAATTCTCAGGGCTTAAAGACAAGGCTCTCGAGCTAACTCAGTCATTTAAAGAGGCAGTGAAGAGAACAAAAACAGTTGAGCAATCACTTAGAGAGACATGGGACTACGCAAAGTGAACTAACATATGAATTATAGGTATCCCCGAGGGAGAAGAAGAAAGAGTTAAAAGCATGGAAAATCTATTGAAGAAATTATTGGGAAAATTTATCTGGTATCACCAGAGATCCAGACATCCAGATATAAGATGGTCATCAAACACCAGGAAGATACACAGCAAATAGGACATCTCTAAGACACATAGTAATCAACCTGGCCAAAATCAAAATGAAGGAAAAAATTCTAGAATTAGCTAAATATAAGCAACAATTGACCTACCAGGGAAAACCTATCAGGCTAATAGCAGACTTCTCAGCAGAAACTTTACAAGCCAGAAGGGAATGGAGCCCCATCTTCAATCTTCTTAAACAGAACAACTGCCAGTCTAGAATTTTGTATCCTGCAAAACTAAGTTTCACAATTAATGGAGAAATTAAGTCTTTTCCAGAAAAACAAACACTGAGGGAATTTGTCATGAGTAGATCTGCCCTGCCAGAAATACTCAGAACTGCATTGTATATGAATCTGCACAATACATATCCGCCAGCATAAACCATCCAAAAAAGCTAACGCTCACAACTCCTATAAAATAATAGCACAAGTAGGAAAACAAAGCAATAAGGTACTACCCAATATGGTGAACAGAACAGCATCCCACATATCAATTCTATCTCTTAATGTTAACAGTGTAAATGTGCCACTCAAAAGACATAGACTGGCTGAATGGATGAAAAAACACAACCCCAGTATCTACGGTCTCTAGGAGACACATCTAAACCTCAAAGACACACACGGGCTCAATGTGAAAGAATGGGAAAAAATATTCCTCACAAATGGAAACTAAAAGAGAGCAGGTATAGCCATTCTCTTATCAGAGAAAATTGACTTTAAATTAACAATGGTAAAGAAAGACAAAAATGGTCATTATAATAATGGTAAAGGGAGCAATTCAACAAGAAGACATAACAATCCTAAATATATATGCACCTAACACAGGAACTCCCAGATAAATAAAACAAATTCTACTAGAGCTAAGCAAGGAAATAAATAATAGCCTGATAATTTCTGGGGACTTCAACACCCCACTATCAGAGCTGAACAGATCATCAAAACAGAAAATAAATAAGAAAACATTGGACTTAAATGGGACCCTGGAACAAATGGACCTAATAGATATTTACAGAACATTCTACCCCAAAACTACTGAATATACATTTTTCTCATTAGCACATGGGACATTCTCCAAGATTGATCCTATTTTAGGCTACTAAACATGTCTCAACAAATTTTAAAAAAATTGAAATTGCACAATGTATCTTCTCGGGCCATAGTGAATTAAAATGAGAAATCAATTCTAAGAGTAACATTCAACACAATTAAATAACGTGCTACTGAACAATTATTGGGTCAATAATGAAATTAAAAGATTCCTTGAACTGAAGTACAAGAAGGACACAGCTATCAAAATTATAGGATCAAGCAAAAGCATACCTAAGGGGAAAATTCATAGCCTTAAATGTCCACACCAAAAAGTCAGAAGGATCACAAATTAATAACCTAATATCACATCTCAAGGAACTAGAGAAAGAAGAAAAAACCAAACTCAAAGCCATCAGAAGAAAACAAATAACAAAGGTCAGAGAAGAACTAAATGAAATGGAAAACAAATAAAAAAATGCAAAAGGTCAGTGAAACAAAAAGTTGGTTCTTTGAAAAGGTAAACAAATTGATAGATGTTTTTTGCAAGATTAACTAGGAATAGAAGAGAAAGGACCCAAATAAGCTCAATCAGAAATGAAAAAGGAGATATTGCAACTGGTAGCACAGAAATAAAAAACATCATCCATGAATACTATGAAAATCTCTATACACATAAACTAGAAAACACAGAGGAAATGGATGAATTCCTGGAAGCACACAACCTTCCAAGAGTTAATGAGGAAGAAACAGAACTCCTGAACAGCTGAATAGACCAATAACAAGTAGTGAGTTTGAAGCAGTAATAAAAAGTCTTCCAACAAAAAAAAGCCCTGGACCAGATGGATTGAAAGCCAAATTCTACCGGATCTACAAAGAAGAACTGGTAGCCATACTGCAAAAATTATTCCATAACATTGAGAAGGAGGGAATCCTCTCCAACTCATTCTACGAAGCCAGTATCACCTTGATACCAAAGCCAGGAAAGGACATAACAACAACAAAAAAAGAAAACTACAGATCAATATCCCTTATGAAAATAGCTACAAAAATTTTCAATAAAATTCTAGCAAACTGAATTCAGCAGCACATC
>CAUYSK010125081.1:0-22174 GCA_963575035.1 Avahi laniger | reverse complement strand
TGCTGGCATCGCATGGCCACCAGAGCTCCACTTCCCCAGTACTCACCCCGCCCCCTGCTTTCCATGGAAAAATGTCTTTCATGAAACTGGTCCCTGGTGCCAAAAAGGTTGGGGACTGCTGCTTTAGGACATTGGCCTGGGCAAAGATTTTTTTTGAGTAAGACCTCAAAAGCACAGGCAACAAAAGCAAAATACAAGACAAATGAGATTACATCAAGCTAAAAAGTCTCTGCACAGCAAAACAATCAACAGAGTAAAGAGACAATCTACTGAATGGGAAGAAATATTTTCAAACTAAACATCCAATAGGGATTAATAACCAGAATATGTAAGAAACTCAAACAACTTAATAGCAAAAAAAAAAAAACAAAAAACCAGAAACCTCAATTAAAAAATGGGCAAAAGATCTAAACAGACATTTCTCAAAAAGAGACATACAAATGGCCAAGAAGTACATGAAAAAATGTCCAACATCGCTAATCATGAGGCAAATGCAAATCAAAACAACAAGGAGATATCACCTCACCCCAGTTAAAATGGCTATCATCAAAAAGGCAAAAAATAACAGATGCTGGAGAGGACACAAAGAATGGGAAATTTCTTACACTGTTGGGAGGAAAAACAAATTAGTAACTATGGAAAATAGAATGGAGGTTTCTCAAAAAACTAAAAATAGAACTACCATCCAGCAATCCCACTACTTGGTATATATCCAAAGAAAAGAGAAATCAATATATCAAAGAGATATCTGTACTCTATTCACACTGCACTCTAGTCAAGCTGTGGAATCCACCTAAGTGTTCATTAATAAATGAGTGGATAAAGAAAATGTTGTATATATACACAATGGAATACTATTCAGTCTTAGAAGAAGAATAAAATTCTTTCATCTGTGTCAACATGGATGGACCTGGAAGACATTATGTTAAGTGAAATAAGGAAGACTCAGAAAGATAAACATTGCATGTTCTCACGCATATGTGGGAGCTGAAAGTTGATCTCATGGTGGCAGAATAGAATGATGGTTAGCAGAGGCTGGGAAGGTTATGGGAAAAGGTGGGGGTGGGGATGAGGAGAGATTGGTCGATGGGTATAAAAAATATAGTTAGATGGAAGGAATAAGTTCTAGTATTTGATAGCACACTAGTGTGACCATAGTTAACAATAATTTATTATCTATTTCAAAATAGCTAGGACAGAAGATCTGAAATGTTCCCAACACAAAGAAATGATAAATGTTTGGGGTGATGAATATCCTGATTTTATCATTATATGTTATATGCATATATTATATGTAAATTAGTACAGCAACTAAGGAAAACTGTATGGAGGTTCCTCACAAAACTAAAAATAGAACCATCATATGATCCAGCCATCCTACTAGTGGGTATATATCTAAAAGAAAGGAAATTAATATATCAAAGAGATACTTGCACTCCCATGTTTATTGCAGCACTATGCACATGTTCCCTATAACTATGTACAATAATTATGTATCAGTTCAAAAATGTAAAAAAAAGAAGTTCCATCAAAAGATTCTTCCCATAAATCCATATAAATATTAATACATGGACAGAAGCCCATAAAGACCAAAATACAATTATAGAATTTTAAAATTAAACCTAATACAAAAATATATGTATCTTCAAAGCATTGAAGTTCAAAAAGCACTCATCAAAACGATGCACCTCAATTACTATCCATTAAACAGTCTGAGAGAAGTGCCCCCAAATAATGTGAAAAACAAAAAGCCAAAAGTGGCTTATACTTTCCTGACATACAGAATATAAAGAATATAAGCATTAAGAAGTTATAAATTCTTTTTTTCCTACTGTATTATATTAATAAAAACATTCCCCCAAATGTGTGAATGTAACATTTTAAAAGGAAGCCTTTAAAAAAGATTTCTTTTACATACAGTATTCTTATTACAACCTTCAACAACATGAAGTTATGAGCATTATGCCTTTGCTTCACTTTTTATTCACCTAACACTCTCTAGTCTTTTATAAATTAAGAATCAATCTTGATTTTAATAATATACACTCTTTCCTGAATTAAGTGGTTTAAAATGTAATTAGACACCTAAGATGGAAACAACCCAAAAGAGAGCTGTAACCCGGAATGAAATGAAGAAGGATTAGACGAAGAAAGGGAAGAGGCTTTGTGCTTAAAGATAGTTTTAGATACATTACCTCTTTAAATACTACAAGCCAGGAAGTAGGTATTATTTTCTGTGTTTCTCTATAAAAAATAGGCTGGTTTTCTCTTTCATATTAATATGTTACACTGAAGTCATGAGTAAGACTTTATTAAAATTATTCTCAGTGTGATATCTTCTAACAGTCCTCCGATACCCATTCATCCAACTCTGATGTGAGACACAATGTGAAAGAACGGAAGGTAGCTAGAGGAAACCACGTAATCTTAGAGCTCACTCAGATCTTAGACACTTAAACTATTGCTTACTGAGAAGTGACAGTTCTTATCAATTAGAAAGAGACCTTGAAAAGATTAGCTAAGCTCCACGCTAGTCTATATATAGCAGCCCAAGAGAAAAACCAACACTCAGGAGCTTGAAAACAAACAAACAAAAAAAGATAAACTGATAACTGATTATTTCAGGCAAAACGTAATATATTGATGTAATCCAATAAATGGACTTCAGAACATTGGCTCACTATGAATACCAATAAATAACAATAATTTATTGTACATTTCAACATACAATATTGGGATACCAATTAATAGACAAAGAAAGAAATGATCAGACATGTTATTCAGGCTAACCCTTCCCAGTGAGTAGGTCACTGTGGTTAAATTGATTCATTCTAGTCAACATTATGTGAGCCCAGAAAATAAATGTGTCAGACACCATGATAGGCCCTGGGGACAAAAAAAGATGGCTAGCTCAGGAACTCAGAAACCAAAGGAAGCTTAAAGTCTGTCTGGTGCACATAACTTTGAATGCATATGGGAAAGTGTGTTGCATGTACGAATATTATTTGTTCTCTTGTTCAAAGGAAATGGTTAAGAAATGCTGTGCTATAAGCTCTAGAGCCCCATTAACAGGAAATCTACAGGAAGGATAAAAAAATTAAGCAATAAAATTAGATGTTATTTTTTTATTTTTAATCAAGTTATATTATGTAAATGCCTTTCTCACTTTTAGGAGTATTTCTGACTTCTTAACTGATAGTCTTCTAAAGTCAGAGTATCCTGTTCCCATGGACGCTGCTAGAGAAGCACTGGCTAATTACTATTTTCTAATTCTCATCACTGGCCCCTACAGATTTGATTCATTCTATCCTCACTTAAGACCTTGGGGTTTTCAGGTTAACTCATCTTTCATTAATTGCATTAGGATAGATGCTCCTCCCAAATAACGGAATCTCAAATTTTATAACAAGCCTTTCATTTCACAATGCTAAACAGAACCCCACTGATTGTATTCATTTCCTTATTACTGAGGGTTTCAGGGAGGCAAACGGGTACTTGCTATTTCAGTCCCTTAAATTTCATTCTTTCTCCTTAATTTAAGAACTTTCAAGGGCTATCAAGAACCTCAGCAGGCTCTACTAAACCCACCTTTCCAAAGTTACAGCACAGGGGTGGGGAGCCTGCAGCCTTAAGGCCACATGTGGCCTTGTAGGTCCTTAAGTGTGGCCTTTTCACCGAATCCAAATTTTACAGAACAAATCCTTTTATTTTTACTAATACATTTTTGTTCATCTTTTATATTTTTATTTTTAAAATTAACATATTTAAAATAACAAAGAATAAAATAGTTTCAATGAAATAATCCTCCCAGATAGACCAGCACAATTAGAACATTAGTAAGCTGATATGCTCATGATTTAGTTTTAACTTCCCCCACCTGACTGGCACCACTACTGCACAAGGCTGGTTGGCGACAGTTTATGAGTACGCCAGTCTGTTATCAGCTTTTAACAACAGTGCACTGTGTTTCTGTTTGAAGTGGAATTTGTGAATAGTTGCACAGCTCAACAGTATTTTTTAATTCCGTCTGCTTAATAGCCCATTATGTCAAAGACAACTAAGACAACACTGATGGAAGAAAACAGATTTTTTAATGAGGATTGGGAATTGCAATATTATCTTGTTTTCACTAAAGATAAGATGATTTGCTTGCTTTGTGATACTGCAATATCAACATTAAAGAAATTCAATGCTCATTAGCATCATAACACTTGTAAGGACCACATATATTTTAAATCAGAGGGAAGGGTGCAAAAGGTTGTATTGCAGAAATTAAAAGATGAAAAGCAAAAGCAAAGACAATTCTTTCAAGCAGCAATCAGACCTGGAAATAATACTGAAGCAACTTATAAAGTAGCTTATGTATTTGGGGGGAAAAAAGAGAAGCCATTCAGTGATGTAGAAACTGTAAAAAAATACATTGTTTAAGTTGTAGGTTGCTTAGACCCCCATAACATTTCAAAGTACAAACAACTGCCTCTTTCAAGGAGAACCATAACTGATCAGCAACATGAATTAGCTTTCAACTTAAAAAAACAACTTCATACAATATTTCAAAAGTAAAATACGTATTATTCAATTGCTTTGGATGAATCAACTGATAATAATGACTTGTCACAGGCCAGTAGTATATGTTTCATTCAGGTCATAACAGATTTTCTTTGCTACAAAGAGTTACTCACTTTGGGCACTCTTGTGAACAGAACACAGGGAATAGGTATCTTTAACAACTTTCAAGATAAATGTCCTGAAGTTGAACTGAATTTGGTAAATTTAGTGAGTGTATGTACAGACGGTGCACATTCCATGACAGGAAAACATGAAGGGTTTATTGCATAGATAAAAAAATGAACAGATCCAGATGCTCTCATTTCTTTTCATTACATTTTGCATCAGCAAACTCTCTGTGCTGAAGCTAATATTTTAAGTGACACTTTGCAACAAGTTGTAAGTATTGTTAACTATATTTGTGCAAAAGAAACACAGCATCCTCAGTTTTATAATATGCTAAAGTTGAATGATGAGGTATTCAGTGTGGATTTGCCACATCATTCTAAAGTGTGTTGACTATTGCAGGGATGCAGGGACAGGTGTTAGCCAAAATCTTAATCTCTGTGAGAATAGATAGTTAAATTTTATGAAGAATAGAATCAGCAATGTGAATTATTGAATGAAGATTTCTATAGGAATACAGCATATCTCTGTGATAACATGTTAAATCAAAACATCATGAATATTTCTTTGCAAGGTAAAACTAAGTCTATATATGATATGTGGCAAAAAATCCAAGTGCTTCCAAAAAAGCTATCTTTTTTCAAAACACTTTTTCAAAAGAAAATTTCAGATGAACATTTTCCCTAGTTAGCAAAGGTCACTGATGAGCAGGGCGATATAAGCAAATCATCTGAAGAATACACAGCTGTTATAGCCCTATTAATTGGAGAATATAATGAAAGGTTCACCGACTTTGAGAATCATGACATCACGCTCAAAGTAGCATTTCTGTCTCAGCTAGTTGATATCACCAAGGCACCTAAAAGAACTACAGATGGAATTGATTGAGCTTTCAGTAGATGATATTTTAAAAAGTCATCATTTGATGCTAAGAAAGATCCAAGTGAAATATGGAAAAATGCAGTAGAATACCAATGCCTTTGGCAACATGCCCAAAAAATGCTTTCTTGTTTTTCAACCACTTATTGCTGCAAATCTACATTCTCCTACCTAATCCAAATCAAGATGCCATTAAGGTCACAAATGACTGATACTCATCTAGAGGATCAACTGAAACTGCCGACCTCCATGCTGCAACCAAATATTTAAATGCTTTCCAACAAAAAGCAGACACAACAAAATCATCAAAAGGTTAGTTAACTTTAAAATTAACAAATAGTTTTCATTTTTTGAAATTATTAGGTACATAACAGATTTTTATAAAATACATTCTTAAGTATATCCAATTGAAGTTTACTGAATACAGTCTTATTTGATTACAGCTAAATTAATGTGGCCTTCCAACATTAAAAGGTTCCCCACCCCTGTTATAGCACAGTACTCTTCTTTTCACTGGCAGTTAAGCCATCACCTCCTGGATATAATAGTTCCTTACTCCAATTTATCTGTTTATTCCCTTCCTGCTCCTTACAATGCTCTCCTTTCTTTTTCTATCACCTTAATTCACACTTCCTTCATGAAGCCTTCCCTGACTACTCTCTAACTCACGTAATTGAGCACTCTGTCCTTTGAATTTGCACAACTCATTTGTCATGCAACTCATGCCATCTTTTGTATTAATTTCTTCTAATGTCCTTTAATTTTTCATAGCTGCATGCCTGCACTCCTAAGATTATAAGTAACTTGAAGCAGAAGCAGAACCCACGTGTTATGTTCATTTTTTTTTATGTCCCTCGGAGTAACATTATGTATAATGTAAATACTCAGTAAATAATCAAGGCAATTAATGATCTCAAAGCTTGAGAATCGCCCTTCCTCGGACTCTTTTTACAATTTTATTTTTACTTACTTCTTCTTAAAATTATAAATATGGATAGCTGAGTTGTAGATAACAGATATTACGACTGAGTATTCTACACTAGACATAAGCCAGAAAATAGAACAGAAGGTGGCTGTACTGGAAATCTATTTCTGAAACATTCATTTTGGAAAATGCAAGAAACATAGGAGAATGAACATAAAACTAAAAAGAAACAAGTATTGACAACCTAAACATTTTCTTCCTTTTTATTTGTCACACTTTTACTTTTCTTATTTTACATACTCATTTGGCATATTACATTATTCCCACAGACATGAGTTACAAATGCACTATAAAAAGAACATGGGCCTTTTAAAACATTTGTTAATTTTGTTCTTCAGGTATGTGATAAGTGATATACAAGCATTAAACAAACAAGTGAGGGTGTGAAAAACTACTCAGCAAAGACATTTGATCATTTAAACTAATTCCATATAGTTTTCAGTTGCCTTCTCTTTTCCAGTCAAATACATATGAATAAAACTGTAGTTCTTAAATCTTATATTGGTATTTCCTAAAGGTATGACTTCTAAGGCATTTTATGAGTATGTAAAAGTATATAGCTATTGAGTATGTAAATTGCAGAAACTTAATGAAGAGTGATTTTTCCTTACTTTTGAAAACTATTTTCTCACTTTTAAGTGGGAGCTAAACAATGGGTATACACAGGCACAAAGAAACATAAAGGACATTGGAAACTAGAAGGGGGCAGGGTGGGAGGGTGGGGAGGGAATGAAAACTTACCTACCAGGCACAATGAATACTGTCCATCATAACGGTGAAGCCCTGACTTTAGCATTACACAGTGTATCCATGTAACAAAACCCCTCTTAATATTTTGAAATTAAAAAAAAAAATCCATGTAGTAACAAAAAAACAAATTGTTTAATCTTACTTGTGTTTGTTCACTCAATATTGAAAACTATGCTGGCTTAAGATTACTTCTCTTGTATCATTATGAACTCAAACCACAGGTGCTCAGAAAACTAAATGTTTACAAAGCAAGATTTTCAATCCTCAAAGGCATAAACCAATGAAATATTTTAATACTTGGTTAGCCTAAATTGTGAATATTACACTGAATGTGAACAGGCATCTAGTTTCCTTCTTCTTGTCTAATTTTTATTAATATTTTTCTAGTTAGAACTTTACACTCCCATTTTTTAGAAAACTGCCTTATCATCATAAATCTACGCCTTAACTTATTTCTCTGCAAGTGATGGCTTCACATATTTACATCACATCTTCGTTCCCATGGTCCTGGGAGGAAAATAGGCAGACAGACAGAAACGTTGACAAAGTTTTCAATTAATTTTTCAGAACAGTTTTATAAGCTAAAATTGATGATATAACAGTTTTTCATAATAGGAAACCCCCAAAAAGAAATGAATCAGAACTTTAATCATCATAGAATTTTCTATGATCTAACCAGAAAATAATTATTTGTATATCATACCTAGTTAATATTTGAAGTCACTCTTGCATTATTATATCTTAAATATAGGAGGTAAATCAAGTTAAGGTAATTTAAGGGAAAAAACCCCCATGTTTTTAGGCACTAAAAGCCACAACCAAATTAAGATATTCTCTTAACTATATGTATCTGCTTATATCATTTAACAGAATTAAGCAAAGAATAGCAGTTTATTCAAAGAAAGAATCAAAGGAAGAAAGAAAACCCTGATTTATCAGTCTTATTGCAGAATTTCTACAGTAGCAGACTACAAAAGCGGTGACATTTACACTTAAATTAATTTTTCCTCTTTCTAGATATTCTCATTGCTTACAAATACTTTTGTCATTTAAATGGAAACATTTCTTCTACACAGTAATTCCCTGCATGGTATGGAAAAGTATAATAATAAAGTTCCCTTATATAATAATTAGTTCCCTTGACAAATACTGGCAAGGAAACAGGCTAAAACCTCAGAGTGGAAATTTACTATCTTAAATGAAAGCTGAAATTTTTTTGCACTCAATAATAATCCTAACAAAGTCTTTTACATAATAAACCATTCCTCTGATTACCTGTTTTTTGAGTGCACACATGTAGCTCCTTCCCCAAAGCCATGATCTTTAAGAGTATAAGAAACAACTAAAATAATCTACATGTATTAATAATTAGATGAGAAGAAACTGTTATCTTAAGTGATTTTCAAGAGAAAAGACTATGCTATAAGAAATAATACCCAATGAAGACATAGTATATTACACTAAGGTTCTATCAAACAGAGATGATCGATGACTGGTACAGGACTGTTTGAGAGGGAAAAAACCCCAAAAAACAAAAAACATCAGGCTGAAACAACAACAAAAATCAATGTTTGTTTTGAATAGTTATAAAAGTCACTTGACACAATTGGTTCTTGTTTTTTAAAAAGGGACACAAAAGAATTTAACAGAAATTGGTAATTATGGGGCTGAGGGTATGACTTCACCATTGTAAATGTTAGAAATGGTTGAAAACAAAGCTATACAGTAAGTAATTACAAGGTAGATATATCTTCAGAACAAATGAAAAAAGCCGACTGTGCTAATGTTATTAAAGTTATATGAAAAGGTACTTGTAGTTTAGGATTAAATTCCTGGGGAAGTCTTTTTTTCTTTTTTTTGAGACAGAGTCTCAATGGGTTGCCCGGGCTAGAGTGCCGTGGCATCATCCTAGCTCACAGAAACCTCAAACTCCTGGGCTCAAGCGATCCTCCTGCCTCAGCCTCCCAAGTAGCTGGGACTACAGGCATGCGCCACCATGCCCGGCTAATTTTTTCTATATAATTTTTGCTGTCCGATTAATTTCTTTCTATTTTTGGTAGAGACAGGGGTCTCACTCTTGCTCAGACTGGTCTCGAACTCCTGAACTCAAACAATCCGCCCGCCTCGGCCTCCCAGAGTGCTAGGATTACAGGCGTGAGCCACCGCGCCCGGCCTGGAAATCGTCTTTTGAAGGAGGGCCTTCTTCTCTTCACCTCCCCCTGCTGGAATATTGACATTGCTTGGGCAGGAAAATGAAACTCACTGTTTTTCTGTCTTTTGTTACTCACAGCCAATTACACTTTCTCAATGATATAATCACACATTTGACAAATCTGTACTGAGTGTCTGCTATGTGCCAGGTGCTAGGGACACTGCAATGAATGAAATAAAGTGCTCCCTTCATGGAGTTTACCTTCAAAAATCTCCCTGAGATATCCTTAGCCTTTGCATCGCTATTATCGTGCTGTACATGTGCTCAAGATTCTCAGGCAGGGAAGAGAGAATCTACTGCTGATCCCTTGTCCCTTTGTAGCTACAGTCTAACTTCTCTCCTTCACCCTTCACAGTCATACTGTTTGGAGGCAACGTCCATATTCGATGACCCCACTTCCTCACCAACACCACCCTGTCTTCCATGCTTGCCATCCTACTAAGATGCTGTAACTAGAACTCCCCCAATTTCCTCCTGGTTTTCACTTCTAATGGACATTTTAGGTTCTTGTCTTTTCAGACCTCTCTGCTTTTCTGGACACTTTTGATCATCTCCTTTTCGTCCCTTGCCATCTGTGATGCTGCTTTTGTCTAATTTGCTTTATTACTTCGCCACCTTTCCCATCAGCTACTCTGTCTCTAACTTCCCTATAATGCTGAGGTTCCCAAGGGCCTCCATATCATCACTCCTCTCAGTCTGCACACTCTGCCTGGGGAGTCTTATTCCCTTTATCATTTAATTTGCTACCTTTTTGTTCATGACTTCTAAATCTGTGCCTCCAATCCATACCCCTCCCCAGAGCTTCAGACTTACAGATCCAGCAGTTTGTTGAACATTTGCCTGAATGTAGCATGCCCTAAATGGATCACATTATCTTCCCCCAAACCAACTACTGTTCCTGTATGCCCTTCTTCATTTGGTGGCACCACCTTCTGCCTGGGAGTCATCATGGGTTCTCATCCCATTCTCATCGCATTGTAGATTTAGAACTGGTGCTGGGTGTGAGCCCTCAGATTGCAGAGGGTAGCCAAGGGCCATCTGAAAGACTGTTTGGGAGGAAGCAGGATCAACAACTGGAATCCAAAGAAGTTGTGCAGATAAAAAACAACCAGGTCCCAGATTATGGGAGGGCACCTGAGAGAAGTCAGCAGCTCAGAAGCACAGAAACTAAGGAATTGTCACACTTATGTGTCCACACAGGCTGCACGCCAGGTGTATCAGTCATAAGCTCTCATCACTTTTAATTGTGTCTTTTTTTTTCTGAGTTTGTTGTCTGCCTTTCTCATTTGACTGTGAGCTGGAGACGGTCCGTGGCTGTGTTTTGCATAAGTGGGCATCTTCCCTCCATCCCCTTTCCTTTACCTCCGTAGGCTCTAGCACACTCTGATTTGAGGTGCCATCCCACATCAGATGAATACATTGGAAAGCACCTATGTCTCCATTCATATCTTCATATATGTCTGTGTCTATACAGATATACATTTTTTTTTTTTTTTTTTTTTTGGAGACAGAGTCACACTATCTTGCCTGGGCTAGAGTGCCGTGGCGTCAGCTTAGCTCATAGCAACCTCAAACTCCTGGGCTCAAGCGATCCTCCTGCCTCAGCCTCCCAGGTAGCTGGGACTACAGGTACGTGCCACCATGCCCGACTAATTTTTTCTATTTTTAGTTGTTTGGCCAATTTCTTTTTATTTTTAGTAGAGACAAGGTCTCGCTCTTGCTCAGGCTGGTCTCGAAATCCTGAGTTCAAACAATCCACCCACCTGGGCCTCCCAGACTGCTAGGATTACAGGCGTGAGCCACTGCGCCTGGCTAGATATAGATTTTTAAGGCTCTCAGTTTTACTTCGGAAACTCTTGGCTTTGAGTAACTCATTTAATGAACAATCTGGTATGATTTCTCAGCAATCATTGTGAATACTTAAGAATGTTTTAAAAGTGAGAAAACCTAAACTGTAACCTGGTTTTGAATTTTGCATTTTATGAATACAGTCACTTAATGTTGTTGATAGGTGCTTGGAAACCGAAACTTTAACTATCTAAAACAAAGCCAATTATACCATAGGCTAATTGATATAAACAAGAGGCAAGTTCTACAGCGTATTTCTGGTCACAAAAACTCACCAAACTTCAAAATAGAGACCAAAACACTTCTAATATTAAACAGTGAAATAAATGTTAGCTATACATGCATTTAAGAAAGAATAATATAAACAAGTAATATAATTATTTACCCAATTATTCCAGTTCAGGATTGTGGATGGCCAGAGCCTATCGAACAGCTCAGGGCTCCAGGCAGGAAGCACCCCAGACAGGACGCCATTCATCGCACACTCACTCGCACACCCACACTCGCTCACACTGTGATCATGTGGACACGCCGATTCACCTAATGTGCACGTCTTTGGGATGTGGGAGGGAACCAGAGCACCCAGAGGAAACCCACACAGACATGGGGAGACTCTCCACAAACTGTGGCCCTGGCCAGGAATTGATTTTTTTTCTCATCAATGTTATAACAAAACCATGTTGAACAAAATGATGCTATTCTGGGACCTGTGCACTGAATTTAGCAAAAAAGTTGAATAACATTATCTTCTTTAAACATTCAATTTAATACTCATTAATTAAAATTTTAAGGCTTTTTCTTTGTATTTTAGAGCCCCAAATTTTTAAACTTCAGGTCTCAAATATTCTTGCAGGCTTCTGCAAAGCTCGTGGCCCTTAGACACTATGTCCACCACTCTGGAGACCAATGGACAAAACAGCCTACCCGCCCTGTGCCGCCGCACCTGCACTCCACCCCTGCTGGCTGGAGTCACCGCGTTGAAACCACCTCACCTTCTCCAGAAAACCTTCGTCCCCCATCACCATGCTCTTCCTGCCCTCCTTTCCCATGGCCTAGGTGCCCCTCCTAGCCGCTCCTATAATTCTCTGTGCTTTGATTTATCGCTTTTATTTTGATTTGCTAGAATTTTTTTTAATATATCTGTCTCTCTACTAGACTGCAAACTCGTTAAGCATAGGGAAGGCTTGATTTATCTCTTCAGGGCATGGTACACAGTGGGTGTTCAATAGGTATGTGTTTAATAATTAATGAGTAAATAAACTATAATCTAGCAGAAAAGAAACAGAGTCTGTTGCGGTTTGGGGTTCCATGAGAGACGTCTCTATCCAGCATAATAGTGACTTATAGGGAGGGAGCAGCCAGTTCCACCTGGGGACAGAGAAGGTGACAGTTGAGCAGATGTTTGTGAGGAGAAAAGCTGATGATTGCAAGGGGGAGGGCCAGGAATTCCAGCAGGAGAGAGGCACGTGAGCAGGGTCAGCAGGTGAGAGTGACTAGGAAGATAGCCAGATAAGAACACGCCAGGAATCTGGGGGAGAGGGAACAGGGCAAACAACAGTTCGAGACGATTTTTGTGTCTGGTTAACACTTTCTTTTTCAGTCTTGTTAATAATTTAGTAATATTCATTAATCAAATATTTACTAAGCTGCAGCAACGTGCCTGGCAGGAGAGCTGCAATTCCCTTGCAGCCTACCCTTCATTTTCGATACCGCTTACACCTCCGAGCAGTGCCTGGCCCTCGGGAGCCCTCCGCGTGTACCTGTTCACACTTGTCTGACTGACATTGCCATAAATTATAAAATAACTTTCCCAAGGCTCTCCTCTTCCTTTGGTTCCCTCTCCCATTATCTATTCAAATTCACATGAATTGTTCCTGCCAAAAGGACCAGAGGAAGACTGTAAATTTATTTGAATGGAAATGCGAAAACATTTCTGGAAAAAAGGTCACAGACCAAAATGGCAAGTATCGTATCTCTCTCTCTCTCTCTCTCTCTCTCTCTCTCTCACACACACACACACACACACACACACACACACACACACTGCTTCCTAACCCAAACATGTTGTCTTAATTTCCTAAGTAACAAATAACCCTTCCATGTGGCAGCTGGGCTTAGCACTGCCAGCCCAAGTTCAAGGTCTGACTAGACCTCTTTAGGAAGATGGGATGTACAAATACGGCTGCGGATGGGGCATGTCTCTATTAACTGAGGTTGGTCTGAGGGGTCCCTGGGCTTTGGTCCTGTACTTAAGAAATTGATACAAGGTCCCATCGAGCAGCCAAGAAGATTCTGGCTCTGAGAAGCCTCTATTTGGGTTTTCGGGAATCAAAAACATGTTCCTCCTTTGGGACGGTGTAATATTTTTTCTTAAGGCAAAACAAAGCACATCATCTCCTAGAAAGTCTTGTTTCGGTAGTATTTGCTGATGCTTTGTATCCAATGGGTTAATCAAATAGACGCCACTCTTCTTATGAAACACACAAAATTTCACAGCACATGAAATGTTTTATGAGCTGCATTTTTTGTTTGTTTTACTTTCTGTGATTCAAAGAGGACAATCTGAAAGCAGCATTAATTCCTAAGTTGAGGATATACCTAACACAAAAGTAAGTAGGTTAAAAGTGTCTTTATGGGGAAGACAGGCTTCTGGAAGCCAGTGGAAGGTTTAGAAGTGAGGGATGAGCTGCGGTCTTGAAAGCACTCAGACCCGAGGTGAAAAGCAGTAGAAGTGGTGGACAGACAGTGCCGGCCACTGTGCTCAGTCCTGGGCCGAGCTACAGGAAACCCACATTTATCCAGGAGGGAAGTTGTTGCTAGGCAACTGGGAGAATGTGGATTTGAAGCATGTTTGTTGCAACCTGACAGCTGTTAAGCATCAGATGAAAAGAGAGGAAGCCAGCTTCAGCGGTGAGGGGGCAACCAGGAGGGGACGCCCTGCATGCTAGGAAATGCGTCATGAGTGGAGAATTCAGACTCAGTCACAGGGCGGGGGTGGGGGGACATGCCAAACTGTCTCTACTGGGAGGTCACAGAGACGTGCTGTCTCCCAGGACTGGAGGGAGCTGAGCGTCTGAGCTAGAGGGTAGGCTCTGGGGTATGTGAACAGACAAGTTATGGGACTCTCTGGCTGAACAGAAACTAGGCCTTTTTCTCTCTGTCCCAGTATCTGTGGTTAATGAAAGCAAAACTGAGCTTGGAATCTGGGGGCAGTCAAAAGGTCACTCTTTGAGTCAGTCCTCCTCCTAGTCTGAGGGGTCTAAGGAAGCAGGGTGTGGGGGAGCAAAGGGGCCCTGGAAAAGTGGTTGTGTTCGTGCTCTGGTAAGAGCAAAATGCTTTTTTTTCATTTTTCCAACTCTTCTCTAATGTGATTTTTACTACAATTCCATGAGATATGTAGGACAGGTCCTCTTATCTTGATTTTACAGGTGGGAGGCTGAGATTCCCTTTAAATGACAGCAAGTTAGGTGCCCGGGCTGCCCAGGCCTCTAGTCCTCTCACGTGGGGTCCATGCTTGGGGAGATGCTGATTACTTCATAAAGAGAGTTGAGGAAGAATCTGTGGCTATATTGAGAACTTTTAGAAAAGGATGCATATTAGTGGCAGGTAAAAAGAAATTTTAATGCAAAAGCTCTTAACCTAGCATCTGGCTTCAGTGGCTCCACGGGCTGCCCCCTGCCGTGTGTCTGTGCAAACTTGCATTTCTCTAGGGAAAAGGTTAGTGCTGTAGTCAGATTCTAAAGGTAATCCTAATCCATAAAAAGGTTAAGGGCTACTTTCTGTAGAGATGAAAAATATCAGAAGCCAAAATCCTTCTTAAAATCAATTTACTCTGGCGAGAACCTGATGCCTCACACATTGGTGCACATATTGCAGGTGCTCAATCTGTATTTACTGAATAAAGCCCAGGACTCAGGACTCATTATCCTAACTAGCAGCCTTCCCAGGGGCCTGCTTGTGTCCTAAGTGACTTAAGTTTTGAACTCTCAGTATTTCTTTCTTTTCAAATCCATAAAAACAACATCTGATCTGTTCCGTCCATACTGCATGCCTGAAGCCTAAAAGAAATCAAGGCAGGCAAATGATAATCAGGCCAGCGCGCCTAATGAACATGAAAAGGTCTCTCTTCTATTTATTTATTTCTTCTTTATTGAAATCCAGGGGACATTTTGATTATAACAGGCACAGATTTTTACAGATGGAGGCAGGACAAATACTAATAATGCCATATATCAAATATCTTTGCTGTGGCTTAAAAATTTTCAAAAAATCCAAAAAACCTATTTTCTGACTTAAGTTTTGCTTCCTCCCAACAGCTCTGCTGCTCTCAGGTGCTGCTGGCACTCAGACATCATCTCCCCTCTGAAAACTCTCACACAGAAGAGGGAGAAAGTTGACAGTCCAACAGTTAGAAATGGGAAGAGAGAGGAAATCATGAAGTTATTAATGGGACCTCATTGTAAAATCCTGGAGATGTGGGGGCTTTCCCAGAGACCTTTAACACAGCGATATCCATCCGTAAATTGAAACACAGAGTTGAAATTTAACAAACTGCAATGAATGACCCCACAGAGTGCGAACCATGGCTGGCTCTCACTGGGCGGGGGCAGTCCACCCACACGTATTCCCAGCGACTCAGGAATTCAGGAAGCAGAGCCAAGAGCGACGCTGCAGGACACTGATAGGAACATGGAGTCAGGACCCCAGGATTGGGTCTTTCCTGCCCTGGAACTCAATGTTCAGCCACCCCGTAGTCAAAGAGACATGGGTAAAATGAAGTCAGGAAAGTAAAAACCGCAATAGAGTAGTACTTGAGGGAAAGGAAAGAAAGCTGAATCATGCCACACTGGAAGCATTTGCAAAGGGGAAAACTGTGAGCCAAAATGCTTGGGAGGCCAAATTTCCTCTATCAACATCCTCTGGGAAGCGGGGAGGGAGGGAAACTCAGATTTCCCAGCAGTATGGCAGGTCTTGGCACCCGCCCTCAGTTCCCCTGCCGAACTTCCACAAATAAACATTCACAGCAGAAGGGACAGATTTGCTTCTCAGCAAGATTTGAAAGCTGTGCACCAGAGTTGGAGAGAAAACAGGAAGGATCGCAGAGGGGAGAGGAGGAGGGGTAGGAGGAAGAGGGGCAGGAGGGGCATGCATGCGTTGGGCCAAATCAGATGGGAAACCTCCCAACCCCTCACCCGAAACTGACACGCCATTTTTTACGAGGTGCAAAACATTTCAGGTAGTGTTGGCACTAATGATACCTTGGGCCCAGGGCTGAGCATCTGGGTTTCAAGCTGGGGGTGCTAAACCTGAAAAGGCTACAGGCGAAGACAAGCTCCTTCAAGCTGTCTCAACGGAGGTGAAACCAAGAGGGGCTAAATTCCACTGGAGAAAATCCAATCACCCAGCTTCTTGTTTCTTTCTCAGCCCCCTGAGGTCACCGATTCGTGTGCGCGCACTTGCAAGTGAGCATGTGCAATGGTGTGCAAATGCGTGTGAGCGTGCGTGGGTGTGCGTGTGTGGATGTGTGGGATGGGATGAGGCCCCGGGTACTGCATTTGGATTATTTGAGGATGACAACACTCACTTCTGATCTCCAAGGAACCAAGGGAAAACACAGCTGGTCTCAGTTGGTGCTAACCTCACATCCCCCTCTCTGATTGATTCTCTGGCTCTGCAGGTTCCCGGTCTCGGAGGTTGCACCCACACCCCCAGCTCCTTACACAACAGGGGCAGGTGCCGTCACAGTGGTTTACTGAGATTTTCCCTCTTTCTTTGTTAATGAGAACTGATTTGGTATTTAATAAAACCTTATTTATACACTGGCTTACGTGCGTATGAGAAACAGCCCAGAACAGAAGGCGCAGCATTCCGGCACTGGAGCTCAGCGTGGCTGCCGGCCAACCAGCTGCAATAACAGCCGCTTCCCAGAGGGGCCCCTTCCCCAGCCTCAGAGCAGCCTCTGCCCAGCCAAGGCTCCTCTCAGAGGGGTGGAGGGTCTTCCCTGAGCCTTTCTGTGACTGCTGCAGGTTTGGTTTTTCTAAAAATGCTAATAGGATGAGTACAGGAGCAATAAATGCAAAGCCCCATCTTAATGTCTGCAATTTCTTTTAGGTTTCTTTATTAGTGAATCATTTTTAAACATAATCCATTTGTAAAAGCACATTTTAAGGGCACCCAAAGGCTAGACAGGGTGTTTGTCTTCCTTGATTGGGGCCCATGTGTCCTGCTTTGGTTGGGTCATTTGCCACAGAGACGGAAGTGAGTGATCGTAGTTCTTGGAGGCCTTCTAGGGCTGTCTCTGCTGGGGCTTCCCCACCAGGTGGTCTCTGGGGTCACTGAGGCTCTCACCAGCTTTGTTACACACACAGGAAGGAGGATGCATCTCCACAGGACCCTGGTCTTAGGAGTGATCAAATCACAGTTCTTTGAAGCCTCAGAGGCATTTGGGGTACTATTCATTGTTTCATCTACAGAAAGTGAGATTGTAAACCAAACTCCTATGTCCTGGGTCAGGGATTCTCAACCCTGGCTGGACACTGAAACTTTCTGGGAAGCTTTTAAAAATAGTGAAGTCCAACCCTAGGTCCACAGACTCAGAACTCTGGGGGCGGGGGCCAGGCATGTGCAGTTTCTAAAAGCTCCCCACGTGCAGCCAAGCCTGGGAACCCCTGCTGTAGGGAACAAATGTTGCTGGTGTTGGCCTCGCTAAGCTGTGCTGCTATGAAGTGGCCTGTCTGCTTGTGTCTGATCTAACTGTGAGTGCAGTGGGGGTGGAAGGTTCATGGTCGGAGCCTTGGCCTCGGCACAGTGCCTGGCCTCTCGCAGGTGCACGACGCAGGCTGAGTGCCTGGACACACACACAGAGGCAGCGGGTGAGCACCCAGGACCCATCTGAGGCCAACAAGGGCGAACGGTAAAGGTCAGCCCATGGTTTCTGAATTCTAGCACTTGCCAGGTCAGTGTGCAAGGGCAGAAGGAAAGACTTTCTGGTCTTTTGTCTAATAAATAAACACTCTGGAGCCAGTGGCCTGAGTTTTGGGTCCAGTCACCAATGGAAGGCTTTGCCCAGGTGCACGTTTATCCTGCTATATCCAGGACTGTCCTCCAGAATTGACAGCCATGTACCAGAAGGTAAATTTACATATACCAGTGGCCACGGTGCTTCAAGAAGCGAAAGAAGACCCTGCTCCCATCATAGTGACAAGAAGATTGCACAGTCCTGGGTACCCAGGTAGCCTGGGCCCTGCCGGCAAAGCCTAGGTACAGACGCGGTTCATTCTGCCCATTGTGCAGGGCATGTGGGCCCTGGTGTGCCTGCCGGGGCTCCACGGCTCTGCAAGCACAGGCGCTGGTCTCATAGCTGTGCTTCGGCTGCTCAGAGTGAGGAATCTTGGCCGCCTTACTCACTCCGCTGTTCAATTCTGAAAGCAAACCAAGGAGTGTGTCTAAAATCGGGTTCCTTTTGAAATTTTGGATAGAGACCTTTGGAATACATGGCTTTTTATCCTCTCTGCAGCACGGAGAGCTGAGACACCTTTTCTGGGGTCCTGGGCTCTCAGTGATGGTGGCATGCCTAGGTCCCAATGCCTCGTGCCCACGATGGAGGCCCACCCTGATGAGCTGGGAAAATTACAGAGTAACCTTCCAAGAGAAAGTCATACTTTGAAAGGGATTAAGTTGTGAACCCTGCCAGAAACTGTGGGGTCTGGCTTTATTTTGTTTCATTTTTAAAAGCCTTCAGCTTGCTTTTTCAGATAAGCTGAGAGTCAGTTTTCTGGGATTTCAGAGAGCATCCATAAAAAAAGGCAAAACTCAAATTTCTCAATCAAGTTCTTAGTGATTGACGTTCCTTACAACACAGTTCCAGAAACTAAAATGTAGATAAAAAAAAACAAAAAACACACAATTCAGTGCTAGAAATACTATATATGTTACCTTCTTTGAAGGATTATAATTTTGAATGTTTCTGAAAGCATGGCCTACAGTGAACACCATCAGAATCACCTGGGCCCAGCCCGGTGCCTGACAGAGTCTCTGGGGCAAGAATTTAGAAGCTGTATCTTTTATCAACTTCTCTGACGATTTGCATGTACTCTGCACTTTGGAAATCTCTCCTCCTCACCTGCTCATATAATTACCTCTCATCTTATCCTTCCAGCAAAGGAGGAGACACTATCAGGTCCCAAGCAGTCTCTCTGAGTTGAGGGTTTAGCTAGATCAGGGCTTTCCAAATTTTGAGACTATGAAATTTTCTCTGTCATTTTTTCTATCTAGAAACAGCAAACTTCAAGGTTGAGACCAGACCCAGAGAAAAGAGCACTCGGCCCTCACTTACTGAAATTTATTAAATGCTTGGCATATGTATTTTCCTGTATCTTTTCCTACCACTCTATAAAGTATTACATTTGTTGTATAGAGGAATAATGGGCCCAGGAAAGATTAAATGTCTTGCCAACAATCACCCAGCTAGGAAATGGGCAGGCAGGGAGTCAAACCAGGCCTCCTTCCTTCACCACACTGGCAGAGGAGTTGAAGAGGACTTATCCCACATTGGAGTGGACACAAACATGCAACAACCACAGAGTGAACCGAATAGTGATTTTCAGGTCCCTAGGTCACTGTTCTAGAAATACTATCAGTCAAGATTTCTTGAGCTCCAGGAGCTGGGAGCTCTGTCAAAGATTGTCCTGAACACCAGGCTCAAGCCCTCCCCAAGGTCAACTCATGAGGCCCAGCTGCCCCAGGAATCACCTTCCAACGAGCAAGCAGCTAAACCCCTCTCTTACCACGCGGAAGAGCTTGAAGAAGTCCACGTTGGCATACAGGGCATCTTCTATCCACTGTAGGGTACCCTGGGAGAGGGGGCACATGGCATGGTACACTGTCTGCGCCCCACGTCGCTGGCTGAAGATGATGAAGCGCTCCAAGAGGGCCTCGCTGCAGGCAATGTCCTTCAGAGCCAGGTCTGGGACTCCATGAGCAAACTGCAGGGAGGAGAGGGCAACACTTGTAGGGACAGAGAAGTCCACGTCCTAACCCACAGAATCTGTGAATACATCTTATTACATGGCCCACGGGATAAAGATTGCAGATGGGATTAAGGTTGCTAATGAGCTGACTTTAAAATAAGGAGATTATTTTGGATATTCTGAGTGAGCCCGATGTAATCACAAGAGCCCTTTAAATCTGGAAGAGGGAGGCAGAAGAAACAATGTTGGAGTAATGTAATATGAGTAAGACTTGCCAGGCCCTTGCTGGCCCTGGACAGAGGCCACTAGCCAAGGAGTGTGGACAGTCTCTAGAGACTGGAACAGGCAGGAAAATGGATTTTCCTCTAGACGTTCCCCCACACCCCCAATGCCCAGGAGGTAATGTAGCCCTGCTGGCACCTGACTTTCAGACTTCTGTCCTCTGGAACTATAAGATAATAAATTTGTGTAGTTTTAAGCTGCTAAGTTTGTGGTAATTTGTTATAGCAGCAACAGGAAACAGATACACTCCCCAAGCCTCGCTTTTCCAGAGAGCCATTTAAAATTTGAGAGATCCCTTCTTAGCGCATGATGCTCAAGTACCATCAAGACTTTCTCCCTGAGCCGAGGTGGAGTGGCTAAAATGCATCTGTAGTGATGACAAGTGACCAACTCCTTCTCTTCCTTTCTCACCACATTTCCAAATAAAAACACCAGATGCCCAGTTACACGTGAATTTCATATAACAATGAATAATTTTTCGTACCAATGTCCCAAATAGGACAAATTTATGCTAAAAAATTATTTGTCGTTTATCTAAAATTCACATGTAACTAGGCATCCGGTATGTATTTTATCAGGAAATCCTGAGCCCTGGGTAGCCCACATCCTACTGCTCTTAGGGGGCTCATGGGCAGTGGCTCCTAAAGCACCACTCCAACCATGGCCTCTGGAGGTTGGGGCAGCAAGGGAGGGCCAGCAGCCCTGGCCAGGGACCCTGGGACACCTAGGACAGTAACTGGCGTCCTGGAGTCCTGGATGCCCAGCAGTGGATGAGACCCTGAGCACCATAAGCAGTCACGGGGATCCCTGGACACCGCAGTCTCCCCATGATTCCAGTTACTCAGCTGCCTGGGCTGGAGAGCGAGCAGGCCCTGCCTCTCCACCCTCTGCATGGAAACTGTCCAGACCACGCACGGAAGCCTGGGCCCTACACGAAGCACAGGTCACAGCTGACCATGGGTCTACGTGGATACTTCAATCTCAGGGAGCTGTAACCAGGTGCATGTCCCAACAGAGCCTTCTCATTTTGTGCATACCTCACTTCTTATCCCCAGGCAAAAACCCACTCTCATCTCTAATACCAGAGTCTAAAACATTTTACGGTGAAGAGAATCAGTTGGCCCATTTTGCCGAAGCCCCTCGTATTCCAGAGGAGAGACGTGGTGGAGGAGGGGCCAGGTGACTTGAGAAACCTACGCAGTGGCTAGTGGGGGAAGCTGGGACACCACAGAAGCCCCTGGCTCAGTCCCTCACTCGGTCACTCGTGTTTTCAATACCCACTCACTGAATTCCCATTCTGCAGGGACTTAGGACAATGACTGGGGACACAAAGATGAATCAGGCAAGCTCCCTGCCCTCCGAGGAGCTCACCAGCCAGCTGGAAACGCAAGCATTGAAGTAGTGGTAAGTGCTGGAATGAACATGGTGAAACTAGAACACAGAACAGGGAGTGTTAAGAACCTCTAGTGGCTGGGGCACGGTGGCTCCCGCCTATAATCCTAGCACTCTGGGAGGCCAAGGTGGGAGGATTGTTTGAGCTCAGGAGTTCAAGACCAGCCTGAGCAAGAGTGAGAC
>CAUYSK010125079.1:0-14147 GCA_963575035.1 Avahi laniger | reverse complement strand
ACAGATTATCATTAGCAGAGAGGTTTGACTGCACAATAAATGTAATGCTCTTAAATCATCCCAAACCCCCCCTCCACCAACGTCCCTGAAAAAATTGTCTTCCAGGAAACTGGTCCCTGGTGCCAAAAAGCCTGGGGACCGCTGCTCTAGCCCACACCTATCGGTATACAGCCATAATTTTAACAGCACTTTCTCCCTGTTTTTTGAACAAGTGCTTCCCCATTTTCATTTTTCACTGGGGTCCACAAATTGCATAGCTGATTCTGCTCCGCAAATTCTGTTAGTGTTTCGTTCCCTTTCCTGGGCTCCCCCACAACCCGCCCCCCTCCCCCCCCGCACACACACTATTTATTATGTTGCTCTCACCTTTGAAAAATCAGGCACTGGATTCTCAGAGGCGGAGCTTGGAGTCCTCAAGGGGAGAACTCAGAGCCCTTACTTTGATATCCTAATGCCTAACACTGCTGTAAGCTTCTATTTTTACATTACCTAGATTTTATAAAATTCAAGTCAGCAAAGATGCCAATCCATTTTAAATTATTAACACATTTATATAACATATCAACTAGCCTCTAATAACTTGATTAGTTATCAAATATTTTTTGACCAATGACAAAGATTCTCTCCATGACACAACTCTAGTCAGGTTCCTCCAAACTCTCTTCCCGACTAAGCCCTGACTTTTGAGCTAACAAGTTTGTCTCTGCATTTCCCACTTTTAGCAAGAATCTCCCTTTCTTTATATCTGATCATTCTAGATATCCAATCAGGTTCCTCATCCTCCACTATGCCCCAGGTGATGTGATCACCCTGGCCTGCCTTCAAGAATCCTGTCAGGTCCTTTTAGCCAGAATCCCCTTACCAGTGACTCCTTTTAGTAATTTTCCATCCACTGATCTTGCTCCCGCCTCCTCCCCCATGTGTGGCTATAAAATCTCACTTTCCCTTGTAGTATTTGGAGTTGAGCCTGGTCTCGCTCACCCACTGCAAAACATCATTGTAGTAAGCCCCCTTAAATAAAGTATTCCTTACCATCTTTAACAAATGACATGAATAATTTTTTCTTAACCTCAACATCACATATTCTGCTTTCTGCATATGAATGACATAATTTAATAAATTTGAGCTATGATAGATGTCACTGAAAATATTCATATTTTTATAAGACCATTTTAACCACACATTTTGGTATTCCGTGGTGACTACACAATGTGGAGGAGAAACACGGTTATCTTAATTATTGTTACAGAGAAGTGTTAAATATGATTTATGCTATATGATGAGGGGTTTTCTTTGCACTGTAAAAACTGATTTTGATTTTTTATATATCATGAAAAACTGTGAGCATGCAAGTAGCATAATTGGAGTAATCAATGACACAAAAATGTCCTAGAGCAGTGGTTCTCAAACTTTGCACAGTAGAATCACTTCAGGATCTTTACAAATACAGTTGTCCCTTGGTATCCATAGGGGATTGGTTCCAGGACCCCCCACGGATACCAAAATCCATGGATGCTTAAGTCCCTCATATAAAATGATACTGTATTTACATATAACCTATACACATCCTCCCTCATATTTTAAATCATCTCTAGATTACATATAATACCTAATATAATGTAAATTCTATGTAAATAGTTGGTATACTGTATTGTTTAGGGAATAATAACAAGAAAATCAAAGTCTGTACATGCACAGATGCAACCATCCTTTCTTAAAAAAGACATTTTTGATCTGCAGTTGGGTTAATCAACAAATGTGGAAACTGCAGATATGGAGGGCCAACTGTACTAATTTCCGTAGGCTCCCACCCTTCAGACAATCTGATTCAATTGATATGGGGTGCCAATGGGTATCAGAGTTTTTAAAAGTTCCCCTGGTGATGCTAATGTGCAGCAAAATGTGGGAACCATTAAGAGCTTTCAATTCCAAGTGTGGTTCCTGTACAAGCAACATCTACATCACCAAAAAGCTTGTTAGAAGTACAGAATCTCCAGATATATCCAAGATCTACTGACAGAGAATCTGCATTTTTACAAAATGCCCAGGTGAAGTGCTGGTTTAGAGCAGTATTACTCAAAGGATAGTTCTCTGATCAGCAATATCAGCGGCACCCAGGAGCCAACCAAAACTGCAATTTCTTGGGCCATATCCCAGACCTATTCAATTTGCATCTTTAGGTGGAGCCAGAAATCTATGTTTTAACAATTGCTCCAGGTGATTCTTATGCACATTAGACATACTAAGTAAAAATCTGCATTTCAATCAGACTTCTAGGTGATTTACAAGTTCATTAAAGTGAGGGAAGCACTGGCCTAGAGAGCTTAAGAACAAAAGGAATGCTAATGTTCCATAGTGCTTCAAGGAATATAACTTAGACTTGAAGATACTAATTTCATATTATTCATTTCAGAAAATGCTCTCCTTCCAAGACAATTTCTAATGACTTTAAGTAAGTAGAAATCACTTACAGAAGAATTTTTATTTCATTGACCTCTAGCTTATGAGACAATTATGTGACTTTTCTATAAAGAGCTGCCATCACAAACTACCTTCCTTCTGGTCTGTTCATGTGCTCTTAGAACAACTTCTTTCAAGTGCATATATGCAGTTCGTGGAAAATCTATTTTTACTGTTCTCTACCTTAAAAGACAACTTTACAAGTCAAAACTTCAAAAAATTCCCAAAAGAGATTAATAAGCAGTTAGTTACTTCAATAAAATTGTGTAGTCTTTCATGACCTTGGCTATATCTTTGGTGTGCCAGATTTTGACCATCTCAACTGACAGGCATATTGTATCAATACCAGGCATAAGAAACAAAAATAACATGCCTTCTTCAGATCTTGCTGACTTGGGGATTCCTTCACACTATGTACGTCTGACAGTTGAAATAATCAAGTAGGGAGGTATAGAAGAAAGATTCAGAACAAAAGTGAAATAATACATTTGTTTTTATTCATGTTGGAAACATAAGAAGAATCCATTAGAAAGAATGTAAACCAAGGAAAGCAAAAAAGATTTTAAAATGTTTCACCTGACCACAGACTAAAATTAAATATATACAACCCCAGTGTTATAAATGGGCACACTGAAGACCAGGGTCAGAACTAAATGACCTCATCAAATATGACTCCATCTCCATTAACACCCTTCCATGTTTCCTTTTAAACCACTTATAAAAGGTATTATTTGTGTCAGGAAAAATTACCAAACACTTAAATATTGACAACATAAAGTACTGGGTCTGTCCTTTCAGTGAAGTGCTGGGCATTGTCTGGCAGATCCTCTAGGAATTATCTGGTTTTGCAGTGGTAGACAACTTTGACTGACTTTCTACTCACTAGGCTATCCTAGAACTCTGTGACAGTAGAAGTTAACTTACAGAAAAGTGATAATAAGGTGAGTACTTTTTGTCTACAATGATGCAAAGAATTCTGCTAAGTTGAGATACAATATCGCCCAGTAGAAGAGATAACTGCAAATATTGTCCTATAGGATATAAACCAGTTTTGCATTTGTTAGCAAATTTAGCCTTTTCATTATGTGTTGTCTGTTCTTCAAATTCACCTTTGAAGCAATTTTCTCAGTTTAGTCATTAATTAGTGAAATATATGAAATCTTTGACACTGTATTCATGTTATATTTGTATGAAAATCAGATTTTCAGATTTTCATGTGACTGATAACACCAATATGTTTGGGGAGTTCAAAAGAGGGAGAGAGACAAGTCCTAACAGTGATGCCATGAGCTGAATGGTGGAGCACTTTGAAAGATTTTAATTGTCAGGAAAGGACTTGGAGTGCATTTTCTAAAGAGTTTGGAAGGTAGAACACCATAGTCCAGGAATAATGGAGCAGGGAATTTCAGTTTTCGTGAAACCATTCAAATGTCAGAGGCAGTAAATAGTCCTGTGAAGGTGAATGATCTCTTGAACAACCCCTACTTGTCAGGTGGTTTGTTGAAAGTAAAGTATCTGCATAGATTCCTTTTAATCCTTAAAGAATCTTGGGGTAGGATTTTTTTCCCCTAAATTTACAGATGAAGAAAAGATTCACAGATGGTCAAAATAATATAAAACATCACACATTTCACTTCTGTATGTTATGGAGCTTGAATTCAAACACACATATCTGATTCAAGATCTTCATGTTTTCTACTATTCTACATTGCCTTTAAAACAGAATTGAAGTTCTCTATTAAAGACCAAAAAAAAAAAAAAAAAAAAAACCAAAACAAAAGAACAACTCATGCTTGATTGTTGGGTGCACAAAATAGGATTTTGCAACAGCTGTCTACCAGTGTGCATGCACATATGTTTAAATTGTCTTTGCAGGAAAGAAAACGTTTCTGAAAGCTGTTAATTCAGAGGAGTAACTGAAAACGTTACTATAGGGTAGAATGGAAAGTAAACACTGAATGAATACCTCTCACCTTCACCAAAGCAGGAGGGATTATTATTATTATTTTTTTAACTCAGTAGAGGTTTTAAACCAAGGGAAGATCTATCTTCCTGTTAGTCCTCCATGCTCTCGTATTTCTCTTTTATGTGTGCCATCATAAGAACCACATCCTGTCTTCTTCATTTCACATCCCTTCTCCAAAGGCCTGCAGGAAGGATTGAAAGAGTTAGATGAGCCACGGAGAGGAAAAACAAGGAAATGCGAGGCTATAAGGTGGGAAGAGGGGGTGATGGTGGGACCCCGGGGAAGGAAACCGGAGGATTGTGCAGTAATAGTCAAGCCTGCCTCATGCCCTTGCAGGAACCGTTGAGATGCTGAAAATAATTGTGCAGAGAATATTTAAGTCCCAGTCACGGGCCCAGTTCCCACTAATAAAACTCAAATAATAAAATATAAAATGTGGATGGGAGAGACCGTGAACATTGGGGGAAACTCCTGAAAGACAGTAGGTGCACAATGGTGTGGATAAAAATCTACGTCCCATGTACCCTATAAGGTCGGTGGTGTAACTGATGGGCAGCAGGAGTGGGCTAGGGCGAGGTCAGTAGGAGAAAAAGACCTCAGGTGGGTGGCGCGTGCTCCCCGTCTTCAGAGATGTAGTCATTCTGTCTCCCAGTACAACTCCTGGCTTCACAGCGAAACTCATCCTTTCCTGCCGTTCGGTTTTGTGGATAGTGCCGAATAATTGTTTGTTCCGGCAACTTCTAGAAAGAATTTTTCCTCTTTTTCCTGGATCGAACTGTCTTCAGTCTTTGACACGGCTGTTACCTTTTACAAACCTTACTGGCAGTGTCAGGATGGTCGCGGGGGCTAAGGTTCCAGATTCGAGCCTTAACTTTCTGGGTTTTGGCTCTGCGGTCTCCGGACGGACACGGGTTCCATTCCCACTTCCGGCCCCAGCTAATTTTTTTCCTTCCATACTCGACCGAAATTTTCACCTTTTGGTCTTCTCTAGTGCCCTCAACTCTCCTCCGACTCTTGCAATCACAATCTCTTGCCCTGGCTCCGGTACGGAACTTCGTAGTTTGGTCCTTTTTGCCCCCAAAACGCCCTCCCACCCCCAGCCCAGTTGCCAACGCCCTGAGAGCCTGAAATACACGGCAGAAAACACAGGCGTCTCTCGCACCTTCGACCAGGCACTTGACAAATGGAAGTTACCAATTAGAGACCCTGGAGTGTTACTAGAATCAACTGGACAAATTTAAATCCCGACGCCATCGGTGACCCCTTCTCCCAGCGAGAAGGCGGAACTGGGTTTCCATGAGCAGGACATGCCTCGTTCCCACAGTCTGTTGACTATAACGAAACCTGGGAACTTGCCTTAAAAACAAATAAAACAATACAAAAATACAAACTAACCAGAAAGACACCACCACCATCCCCACCACCACCACCCCTTTTCCGGGGAGAAATCTCCAGATTGCTGTGAACGGGAAGAAAATACTACGGTGCCTGCCTCCCTTGACCCGCAGGGACACTCTAAGACTTTCTTTAGTGGTAGCTCAACTGAAGGGGCTCCCACACTTCTGTACAGGGCTTTTCTAGTGGAGGAATTACTGGGAAATTCACTGCATTTCTCAATTGAATTGAAAGAAAGAAAATGAAAGCAATAACACAATTGCTCAAATAGATTTTCAGCCACTGTATATTTTTGTATTAGTGAGAAATATGTACCATCAGAGTAAATACATACATATTCTGCTTTTGCCTTTACATTTAAAAATGCCTTATGATGCCATCTTCCAAGTTAAGTAAGAAATGAAACAATGAGAAAAGTGACAAATACTCAAATCATTGTTTCCTAAGTTTCTACCAAGCTCCCTAAACAGTTTCTGAGCCAGAGATGCTCGGAGCTCAGTACTCAGCATTCCGAGCAGGTACTGGGGAATTTGTAGAGAGAAACAAACGTGGTAAAATGTTTTTGTTTTTTTTTTTAATTTTACTTTTCAGTGTTACTTACTTAGCCCAAAATATACTCTGCATGCTTTGAAGCAGAAAATAAATTCAGTAACAGAAAATTGAACAGTCCTGAATCAAAAGAATGGTTGGAAAAGATGAAAGTGGAAAATGGAGAAAAATAATTCAGAATTTGATTTCAAGGGGAAATTTAGAGCAAGAAAGAGTGATAGGTGCTTATGACGATGTAAGGGTGAAAAGGAGGGTAGAAAGTGGGAGCAGAAAGAGAGGAAGGGGAGACTTTGGGTTCAAAGAGGTGTTAATCACATTGGCTGCCCCCATTGCTCAGTCTCTCTCTCTCTCTCCCCTCTCTCCCTTTTACTGTTTCATTGTTTTTCTCTGTCATGCCTGGTATACAGCCCTTTTCTTTCTTCCAACACATATAATAGATATCCTCTCTAAAGTATTTAAAATTATTCTTTAGAAAATAAACTATCCTTGAAAAATGTGTTGTTGACTTGTGTAGTTTTAATCTTGACTTTTTTTTCTTTTACTCAACAGAGTTTGACAAATCTACCCATCTTGCTACATTTGTATCTGCTTGGTTACTTGTGACTACTGCACAGTACGAAAATCACAGGTAGCCGCTGCAGTGCACCTAATGAACATCTAGATTGCCTCTAACAATCTTCTACCTCAAAATGCCACAAAGACTGTGCTAGGTAAGGCCAACCATGGACCTGAGCTGGAATTTCACTGAGGTAGATTCCTAGGAGGGAAACTGCTGGGTAGTAATTTAAAAGCTGTGTAGGAAGAAAACTCATTTACTGCAAATCCTGCAAAAATGGAAGAGACCTTAAGACCAAGATTTTAAGACCAAAATTTCAGTCTATGTAGAACTTTATAGAACGCTATTTTCACCTTCAAAAATTAAGAGACAGAAAGGACATCCAAATCTCATAATTCTGAGAAGAAATCTCAGAGGGAGATTTTACTTTTTTTAAAATTTTAACAACGTGAACATTTCTTTGCTATTGATGACTCAAACACGTTTTCAGTAATGTCATAATCTTGAGGGGGCCTTTCCTCCTAGGGTTTAGAGGCAACATAGGAGACTTTTTGATAGAATTTTATAATATATTCTTTTCCATATGTGGAAAAACAGTGAAAATTGTAGTAATTCCCTCCACTGTAAAAACCCAGTACTTGACCTGTGGATGATTGATCAGTTGAATGACTAAGGATAGAAGAACAGGTTGTTAACAGTTTGTACAGCAGTAGATGTTCGTGTGGATTGTTGGTTGGATTAATTCCCCTATCAAAGAGACAGATGATATTCAAGGAATCCGCAGTCTTCCTGAAGGGATTTCTCTAAGAACAGAGACTATTTTCTTGGTCTCTGAGAACCAAGACCTGCCCGCCTTCCTGCCCTTTTTCCCTTTCATATCAGTTGGCTCAAGGAACAAGTGATGACCTTCTGATGGAAATCTACTGCTTGCTTTCTTCTGAGAGAAAGTGATCCCTCATGGCGCTGTGGACTGCGTCCAAACGACACGGAAAATACCCAGGCATTCTCTAAATCAGGAATTTTCGTTCGCCCGCTGGTTTGAGGTGCTAGGTACCTCTTACCGTTTGTTTCAGGAGGGCCAAGTTGTTGGAGAGCTTCAGTGGGGGCGGGAAATCTTTGGGATATAAAGGGTTGGACTACCATGAGTGGTTCGAAAAAATTCACATCATGTCAGAAGTAGGATTCGAACCTACACCTACCTTTGGAGACCGGAAAGCCCTAGCAAGGGAAGCCAAAGCTTCAGTCTGGCACCTTAGACCATTCAGCCATCCTGACACAGGGGCAACCACTTTCGAAAGTGTTTACTGTAGGCTCTGATACATTGCAGATTAGCATTTAGCTTAACATAAACAAAAAAAATTATCTCTGGAATTCGACAAATTAAAAGGGAGCTCTGAATTCACAGAATGGAAAGGTAGGAGAGCACAAGTGTTAAGAACTGAATAATTCTTACATCCCTGGAGACCGGAGTTGCGGTGGGAGAGCAGGCCATTGAGGGACCTCCCCCGTCGTCTCTCCTCTTCCCCGACTAACTCCAGGCCCAGTGCTCTGCCCTCGGCCCTGTCCTCTCCCATACCCCGGGCCTCCCGCCCCGCATAGATCTCTTCCTATGGCCCTGATTCTACCTACAGCCCAGACCCCGGGGGTACTTTGCTCTTTGTTTACTTAAGTCCTGATCCAGCAGTTCCAGCTTGATGCGGCCCCGGCGCCGGTGGAAATTTTCGGTGGACAAATGACCATCCCTATTGCTCTGGACAAGAGGCGGTGATACCAGGACAGTGGGGCTGTTCTTTGCATGGACTTCTAGGCATTTGCCCTTATTCTCAACCTATCCAGATTTATTTCACGGCCAGAAATCATCCTTACATCTTTCATTTCATTGCATAATTCAGTAGACTTCACTGTCTTTTACCCTGCCAGGTCACATGTGCTCTGTAGCAGTAATCTTGTCTCTCCTCTCTTCTAGAGCGCTCAGATGCTTTTCAGCAAATGTTACCCACCTTAGGTGGTAGTATTTTTTCAATATCTTTTCAGCTATGCTGAAAGATAATGTTTACCTTTTATGACTGAAAAATATGTTTCAATGACTGTGAAAATGAATATTCTAGGATTAAACTGTTAAGGAGAGAAACAATTTAAAATTCTGGTGGAGTAATCCTAGCGCTCTGGGAGGCCAAGGCGAGAGGATCATTTGAGCTCAGGAGTTCGAGACCAGCCTGAGCAAGAGCGAGACCCCATCTCTACTAAAAAAACCAAGAAATTAGCTGGACAACTAAAAATATATAGAAAAAATTAACCGGGCATGGTGGCACATGCCTGTAGTCCCAGCTGCTCTGGAGGCTGAGGCAGAAGGATCGCTTGAGCCCAGGAGTTTGAGGTTGCTGTGAGCTAAACTGATGCCACAACACTCTAGCTCAGGCAGCAGAACGAGACTCTGTCTCAGAAAACAAGACTCTGTCTCAAAAAAATAAATAAATAAAATAAAATTCTGGTAGAGAGCAGCCCACTGAGTTTTCATAATTACATTGTAAGAGCCTAAATTCTAAGTACACTTAAATTTGGAGAGTTATCACTCTAAAATCTGTAATTCCTCATCTATTACTGTAAATTTAAATGGGAAACATCTGTTTTTAAAGTTAGACTACTATTTGTAAATTTTATCTTTTCAATGCAACTATATTTTTCTATATACTAACAGTACAATTACAACCATATGCAAAATTAGCAGTGTATGTTTTTATATATGTTGAATTTTGGCATTAATAACTTCCTATATCTATTGAAGTCTATATTTATGTTTTCTGTAGAAATGAAAACCTCTGAACATGGGTTAAAAATATTTGGGATACATGGGCATTATCAAAAGGCAATGTGAATATAGAATTGCAACTGAAAAATATCTTAACTCTATCTTTTATTGTATAGATTGGCTCTTTTGGGGCACAGCACAGTCAGTATTTCATGAACTTCTGGGTAGCATATTTCCTAGACACTTCCTTAGCATTAATTTATTTTATTTTCTCAAATTTTTCTTTATAAGTTTGGGGGAAATTCAATAAGTGGAATCTGTGGTAATAGAGGCTTCTGAGTGGTTAGAATTCAACCACAAAAAATGCCTGTGACAAACAGTATTTTCCAAAGATAGTCACACCAATATATTTTATTACATGTGCTCTTCTTTTAATATAATGTTGACACATTTCCTTCCAGAGATGAGGGTCTACATTCCCTCCCCTTGAATTGGTCCATGGCTAGGATGAAAGTGATACTTACTCTAAGACTTCCAGTGCTAGGTCATAAAAAGTAATAGAAGCTTCCACCAGCTTTCTCTCAAGACATTTGCCCACAGAATCCAGCCATCATGCTGTGAGGAAACCCAAACTAGGCCACAGGGACAGATCACATGGAGAAGAATTGAGGCCTCTATCCCACAGCCAGCAGCAACTGCCAGCCATGTGAGTGAACAAGTCTTCAGATAAACCAAGAAATCTGTGTGAGACAACATATGATAATTGTTGTTTAAGTTAAGCCATTACATTTTAATATGATTTGTTATGCAGCAATCGTTAGATATGTATCAGTCTTGGTCCAATCAGAAGAGAAATAACAGTAATTTGAACAGGAAAGTTTAATATGAAACATTATGGGGTTGGGCATGGTGACTCAGAGCTGTAATCCTAGCACTTTAGAAGGCAGAGGCGGAAGGATCACTTGAGGCCAAGAGCTCAAGACCAGCTTCAGCAATATAGTGAGACCTATGTCTCTACAAAAAAACAGAAAACTTAGCTGGGCATGGTGGCAAACACCTATAGTCCCACCTACTTGGGAGCCTGAGGCAGGAGGATTGCTTGATCCCAGGAGTTTGAAGTTAGAGTGAGCTACAATGATGGCATTGTACTCTAGCCTGTGCAACAGAGCAAGACCCTGCCTGAAAAACAAAACAAAATAAACAAAAACAAAACAAACACAAAAACAAATGAAAGAATTATTAGCTAAACAGGGGACTGGAAGAATAAGGAATTGGCTAGTTAAAAAGAGAATTCTAAAGAACACAGAAATAGCAGATATCAGATATAAGAAACAGTCACTACGAACGAGGGCTGAGATAGAGCACCAAAGGAAGTGACCTCCCCCAGGGCTGACAGGAAGCACTGAAGGAAGAGTCCTCTACCTCTCACCCCATCCTGAACTAAGATGAGAACCTTGTTGAAGACAGCATGGCTGTGGCACACCTGGTCTGAATAGCAGAGAAATGGTTGTGGTGCTGTGACAGCAGAACTTGCTTGAAATCTGCCCTGCTGGAACTTGCTGGAATGCAGGAAATCCACCTTCTAGGGTTTCTTGGAAAGGTCTTCCTTTCCTTTGCACTCTACTATAAAACACTCAAGGAAGTTGCCAGGGAAAATTAGTGGCTGCTGGGCTGAGGAGTCCGATGCAGGGAAAAGCCGTGGGCACTGGGGAACCAGCAGGCCAAGTGATACATGGGAATCAGAAAACAAAACCCACTTCCTCCTGCAATGTCTCCTCAGCACCCTCTATTGACAAAGTTTCAGTGCCAATTGGCAAAAGAAAACCATTTAAGGACTCAGATCCATTTTCACAAAGCAGGCAGACAGGGTGAATTTGGAGCTGAGAGGCAATAAATCCATAATGGATACAAGTTAATGCAACTTTTGTTACCTAAATATGGGATACTGCTGTAATAAATTCTCAATCGTGTCACTTTGGAACTGGGCAGCAGGTGGGAACTGGAAAGAACTTGAGGAGAACATGAGTAAATAGACCTAAAAACAGTTTCTGCTTCTCACAAAGTCCCAAAGTCAGTGAGGCTTAAAGGAGAGTGTAGAATATGTTACTAGAAGCTGGAGGAAAGTGGACGTTTGTTATCTAGTGGTAGGAAGTTTAGCAACTGTTGCTGTGATAATGAGGAAAGTAGAAAATATACTTAATGAATTTGGTGATTTAGCTAAGGTTATTTTCAGGCAATGTGTTGGAGGGTTCACCTGGCTTTTTCCAGCTGCCTATTGTAATATAAGAGAGTAAAGAGATACACTAAAGAAAGAATAGTTAATTATAAAGGAACCAGGACTTGCTGGATATTAAAAAATAAAACTGTTTCTCATTACCAGCCTCTTGAGATGATGGCAATGCCACAATTAAGAAAACGCTTCTGGGAAAACATCAGACCCAAGGTATTTTCAGGAAAACATGGTCTAAAGATGAAACCAAGGGCATGACTTTATTGCTCTATTCTGTTGTTCTGTATATTTTATTCTGGATGCACTGACAACTTTGGATTCTTTGTTGTTCTTCTAGAGCAGTGTGGGATATAAACCTGGGGTTTAGAGATCTACAGAAAGCAGAGAGCTGGGCATACTTTCTTCCACCATAGTCGTATGCAGAAGGCTCCATCACCATTCTCTTTGCACGCTGGTGTACTTCTTTCCCTTTCTTTTCCTAAGTGAGTGATAAAAACAAACTCTTTCCCACACAGGTGAGCTTCATGGCCTGATGAGCCCCTCTGTTCTGACACTTCTTGGAACTGGAATAAAATGGCTCATTTATAGAACCCCTGACATTCTTGCCAATGGAATTGCCTAACCACCTTACTTCTTAAGCTCTGTGAGCCCAGTTGCAGTTACTTATGCCTGGCTAGCAATGTGCCTATGCCTTTTCAGCTCCTGCTGCCTACTTCCCCTCCTACAAAGGAAGAGAGGCAAGAACGTTTATTTCATAAAGAATTACCTGTTAGGTATTTCAAAGGCCAACATCTGCTAGGACCACAGCAGCCACATTGGGCATTAGCTTTAAGGAAAAATGTTACAAATTCCAGTGGAGCCCTGTTTATCAGGCTCTTGTCTGCAAAAGAAAATATTACAAAACCAGAATCTTTTCTTTGCTTTCTATATAAACTTCAGTCCAACAGAACCAGCTAGCTACCTACTGATCCAAGATCATACTAATGTGTGTGGATGCCCTCAGTGGATACTTTATTTGGGGGTAATTGACCATGAGGACATTAAACTGTGTCACACAGCCACTCAATGTGTGGTCTGCAGCCCAGTACTAATTCCAAATGTTTGTTACAAGTCTGCTCTGTTTCGAAGTCTGAAGCTTGTGCTGAATGCAAATCAACCAAATCACTAACCTTCTTTAGTTCCATTGATTGATTGATTGATTGTAGGAAGAGTTCCTCAGTGAAGGCAGCAGTGCATTTCATTATATTATGGTGCAAATTTCTCTCTCTGCAGGCCAGTTTCCTGACTGGTGACTTTGCACAGAATTAGTATTAGAGGGGCATTCCCACACTTGTGTATGGTGAGTATTATGTATTTGAAAAAGAGAATTCATTCTATGAGTATAATTAGAAAAAGATTTATGAAACAGTATTTATGTAGCTCTAAAGTTCCCAAGAGAAACAGACTGGGTGACCCCTCCAACAGAAATAATGGAGCCAGGAAATACCATGGTAGCCTTAGCAGACTGCTTAGAATAAACCTATTGCTTGAAGCCAAAGCTCCACCAAAGCCCTGGGCCAGATAGATACCTCCTCATCCTTTTTTGGCAGAAGGTGTGCCTTCCACAAACCAGTCTTACTGAGGTGCATCTGTTGGAAAGTACCTATACTTCACATCTGTGTCCTTGTTTCATAATACTTTATGGCAAACCTATTCATGTTCCTCCTTGCAACGGCTGTGCTCCCAGTGTAAGAAAATAAAAAACGTCTAGAGGTTTGGTGTCATTGCATAGATTTTTGTCCACAGTTTCTTGCTTATAAGTTCCATAGCCCTTGTTAGAGTCTTTTGTTACAATATTGGCTGCTTTAGGCCTCAGGAAACAGAATCTCTTTGTCTTCTCCTGCCTTCCTTTCATCTGCCTCAAGG
The DNA here is from genome assembly GCA_963575035.1 of Avahi laniger. Classification (NCBI taxonomy): domain Eukaryota; kingdom Metazoa; phylum Chordata; class Mammalia; order Primates; family Indriidae; genus Avahi; species Avahi laniger. The sequence goes on along the minus strand of CAUYSK010125079.1, from coordinate 337 downwards.
CAGGACTCTAATCTTCCTGGCCTTTCTGTTGTGAGTCATAAGACCCTTATTCCAGGCTGGGCATGGTGGCTCATGCCTGTAATCCTACCACTCTGGGAGGCCAAGGCAGGGGGATCATTTGAGCTCAGGAGTTCGAGACCAGCCTGAACAAGAGTGAGACCTCCGTCTCTACTAAAAAAAATAGAAAGAAATTAGCTGGACAACTAAAAATATATATAGAAAAAATTAGCCGGGCATGGTGGTGCATGCCTGTAGTCCCAGCTACTCGGGAGGCTGAGGCAGAAGGATTGCTTGAGCCCAGGAGTTTGAGGTTGCTATGAGCTAGGCTGATGCCATG
>CAUYSK010125076.1:0-45660 GCA_963575035.1 Avahi laniger | reverse complement strand
CCAGCCTAAGAAAGAGTGAGACCCTGTCTCTACCAAAAATAGAAAGAAATTAATTGGACAGCTAAAAATATATATAAAAAAATATTAGCCGGGCATGGTGGCACATAGCTGTAGTCCCAGCTACTCGGGAGGCTGAGGCAGGAGGATCGCTTGAGCCCAGGAGTTTGAGGTTGCTGTGAGCTAGCCTGACACCACGGCACTCTAGCCTGGGCAACATAGTGAGACTCTGTCTCAAAAAAAAAAAAAAAACACTCTTTGCTAAATCTTTTTGTTTTCTCATAAAAATGTTATTTATGTTCACATATAATGGGTTTATTATTTTTAATGAATAAATACAATACTTAAGATTTTTCTCAAATTTTTAACTTCTAATATGTTAAATACTGATAATTGTAATTCACAATAAAGCTCTTTAGAGTCATCAATAATTTGTAAATGTGTAAAGGAATCCCAAGGCCAAAAAGTTTGAAAAGTAGGTAAGTTTTGCATATATGGAAAAATTCATGCATGTGGAATCTCATTCTTCAAAAATATAGGATAGTGTAAATACAGACTTTAGTGTAAAGGCAGCCTTCAATTTATATATATGTTGAATTACTCAAGTTTGTGGAATAAAAGTGTGTAGCATTTTCCCAGCAATAATATTAGCTTCCAGGATTATTCACCAAGTATCCTTTTAACCTGTTACTGTAGTAGCAAACTGTCAAAGCACCAGGGCCATGTCAGTAACACTGTACTAACCACTTACCACTGTTTCTATTAGCTGGATGATGAAGGGGAAAGATGAAAAGGTTAAATAACTACTAAAAACCAGGTTCCATACGTGCTTTACACATTATCTCTTTTGGATGACTGTCAAGCAGTAACTGTCTATCCATGTCTTGTGCCAGCATTACCCAACTAGTTCAGTAAGTGAAGAAGTGATATGAACAAAGGTCCAACTACCAAACCTCACTTTGCTGTAATGGGAGCAACCCCCAACCAGACATGGACTGGGTTGTTGAGAAAACACATGGAGAACAGATAGTATGTAGTTATGAATGTGAACAAGGGCTAGGAATAAGGATCAGGGGATTGGAGGGAATAAAGGGATGGAGCTGAAAAGCAGGGTCAGGATCAAAGGTTGGAGGTGAGAGTGAAAAGACAGGTATGTAAAATGACAATGAAGGGAGTGAAAATTACAGCAAGGACTCTGGAAGAGGTGGCAGGAGAAGTTTTTCTTCTCCCCTTCTTTTACTCAAATTCTCCCTTGCTGCCAATGCCACATGCTGCCACCACAGACCACACTGCCAAGCGTCATTACTGTCAAAAGGCCTCATTTTAGAAGGTCAGGATGATGTGCGATGAACTTTGTTTTCTCCTCCTCTGCCCCTTGACATTGACTCCTCTCCAACTCTGCCTTCCATAAGGCAAGGATGAGAGCTTCAGGAAGGAGGGAAGGGTGACAGAATCCTTCTTTTTTTTTTTTTTTTTGAGACAGAGTCTCATTCTCTTGCCTGGGCTAGAGTGCTGTGGCATCAGCCTAGCTCAGAGCAACCTCAAACTCCTGGGCTCAAGTGATCCTCCTGCCTCAGCCTCCTAGGTAGCTGGGACTACAGGCACGCACCACCGTGCCCAGCTAATTTTTTTCTATTTTTAATTGTTTGGCCACTTTCTTTCTATTTTCAGTAGAGACAGGGTCTTGTTCTTGCTCAGGCTGGTCTCAAACTCCTGAGCTCAGAGGATCCACCCGCCTCAGTCTCCCAGAGTGCTAGGATTACAGGCGAGCCACTGCGCCTGGCCAGATAGAATCTTTTTTGGCAGTAGGTCACCTGTTACAAGAGAAAAATCTTGGTCTGCCCAACCCTGGGGCAAGGGATAGTCTATCAGGGGGATGGCTCATGAGCAGAATGCTGTCTGAAAGATTGACATGCCCAAGGCAGTGTCAGTTACAGAATTTGAAAGCACTACATCCAAACTTCAAAATAATATAAGGCAAATCTCACTGTTTTACGCTGTTTAGAATTTAATACTTGCACTGTAACTGCCTAGAAATTTCCTTTTCTCAGGTGCTCCACCTTCCTAAATTTTAAATGAATAGCCAGCTAGTTGACTATCTAGGTAAAAGAACATCTTTAGTCAGTTAACATTCTAAAGATCATATAAACTTCACAAAGGTATTTGAAAGTCTATAGAACAACCATTAATGACTCCTTTTAGCTGCTTATAAATCTGAGATTATGTCTATTTTAATATATAAGTTTAAATATATTTCCCTTGATTACTTAGAAAATATTGCCTGTCACCCATCCCAGTTGCTCCCCCAAAAACCTTTTCAACAATTTAAAAAAATAGCTTTAATTATCTTTTACCCATGACAGATCAAGAAAATTATTTCTTCATAAAACAAACTAAACCTTTTTTTTTTTGGAGACAGAGTCTCACTCTGTTGCCCTGGCTAGAGTGAGTGCCGTGGCGTCAGCCTAGCTCACAGCAACCTCAAATTCCTGGCTCAGGCGATCCTCCTGCCTCAGCCTCCCGAGTAGCTGGGATTACAGGCATGCGCCACCATGCCCGGTTAATTTTTTCTATATATTTTTAGTTGTCCGATTAATTTGTTTCTATTTTTAGTAGAGACGGGGTCTCGTTCTTGTTCAAGCTGGTCTCGAACTCCTGAGCTCAAACAATCCGCCCTTCTCAGCCTCCCAGAGTGCTAGGATTACAGGCCTGAGCCACCGCGCCCAGCCCAAACTAAACTTTTACCCAGCAGAAAGCCATGCCAAAGCACTGGAAACACTATTATTACGGTGGTTTTCCAGTAGAGAAGATGAAAAAATGGGTTTAATCCATTTCTGCTACCAAGTTTACTTTCAAAGCAGTATATTACTTCACTTGTCAATCATTTATCAAATCTATAGTGCTTAATAAGTGACCTATACTTGACCTGCTGAGTTGCTTTTGATCGTGTATTGAAAATAAAATACAATGTATCTAGCTAAATGTATTTAGAATTTTGTTGCATTTCTGAGTTACTGGCATAACTGAAGCCCCAAACAGCGGATTTTCTTTTCCCTGTCCTCTTTCCTCAAATTTCCTCTGCAGAAGAGACCAAAATGTAAGGACTTATAAGGGTGCAAACGAGGAAGCTTGTTGGGTGGATTTTAAATTATAATTGACTAATTAAGATGTACTGAAAAATCAATTACACCATGTTAACAATATTGTGTACAGAAAAAAATGGGCGGAGCAATTCGCCCTAATCATTTAAACTTAAGAAGTTGGAAATGAAGCATTTGTAAAGCTGTTATCATGTATACAAAGTTAACACACTACCAAGTATAATTTTCAAACAGCAGACCCACCACTTAATCATCCTTTAAAATTTGTAAAACAGGGGGGGCAAGGGCAACATATGTAACCTAAACATCTGTACCCCCATAATATGCTGAAATAAAAAAAATAAAAAGAAAAAAAAAATTGTAAAACAAACATTTTGTTAACTTCCACTTAATATAAGGAAAAGTATCACTCTTAATAGGCTTCCATTCAATAACAAACTTAGTACAAAGGCAAATTTGGAAAATTCACTGGCTACAAAAGTTTTTTAATTATTCTAAATTTCATTAAATATAAGATGCCAGTGATTATAAAATGCATTATTTCATGTTCCTAGTGTTCTAGGAAAGGAAAAAACTTACCAATGAAACTATGACATAATGCTTACTTATGCATCCTGTCTTCCAAGAAAGTAAAATGTGAACATAATGTGTGTTGGAATCAAGTAAATACTGGAACCTTCAACATGTCATTCAAATATATTAGAAGATCAGAAGGAAAATTATCTACTGATAAAATGATCTTGGATACTAAGAATCTATCCATATCTACTACATTATAATGAAGTCAATACTCCAACACAATTCCTAATCTGAGCTGTCAAGATAAATAACAGCTTTTAGCAAACATATGTATAACTAATTAATAAAATGAAAAGCATTCCCCAAAACTGGATCTTGAGATTAAAAGCTACTATAATTGTATAGTGGTGAAAACGATGAAAATTGTAAAGAGCAATAGTTCACTCAAAAACAGCTGGTCTTTTAACATATGAGAAGTTTACTTCATATGCAGACAAAAGGTACAGTGTACTGTACCTGCTACACTAACAAAACTGGCTCTACTAGACAACATCCATATTTGAAAAATGTTAACTAGAGTAAAAGAAAAATCATATGCTTAAAACTAACAGAGAGGAAGCCATTTACAATTTTTAAGTCTCCAATTCCATATAATTCATGCTAAGTCCTTTTTTTGAGACAGGGTCACACTCCGTTGCCTGGGTTGGAGTGCGGCGGCATAAGCATAGCTCACTGCAACTCGAATTCCTGGAATGAAGCGATCTATCTGCCTCAGCCTCCCCAGTAGCTGGGACTACAGGCACACACCACAATGCCTCGCTAATTTTTTAAAAAAATTTTTGTAGAGTCTGGGGTTTTGTCATTGCCCAGGCTGGTCTTGATCTCCTGCCTTAAGCAATTTTCTCATCTTGGCCTCCCAAAGCACTAGGATTACAGGTGTGAGCTACTGCACCCAGCCTACTTTTTTATTTTTAGAGCTACGGTCTCATTCTGTGGCCCTAGCTGTAGTGCAGTGGTGTGATCAAGCTCACTGCAGCCTTGAATTACTAGGCTCATGCAATCCTCCCACCTCAGCTTCCTGAGTAGCTAGGATTACAGGCTTGCCACCAGGCCTGGCTAATTTTTTTTTTTAATTTTTATGTATAGATAGAGATCTTGCTCTGCTGCCCAGCTGGTCTCCTGGCCTCAAGAATCTCCCGCCTCAGCCTCCCAAAGCACTAGAATTATAAGCCCCAAAGCACTAGGATTATAGGCATAGCCACGGTGCCCTGTCTCATGCTAAATACTTTAAATACTAAAACGTTTACATGGATTTTCATATCCAAGTGATTTTTTTAATTACTTCCACTTCTTGTGACAGTCTTGTAACAAGGTCTCTTTTGAGAGTGCTGACCCCTAAATTTAGGAAAACATCCCACTATAAGTTGCTTTTCCTCCAAATCTTATCACTTTCAGAATTTTGCTAGAGGCGCACCAATTAACCAGAATCCAGACTGCTATCATCCCTAGCTAGCTAAAAGTTGTATTTTGACACAATTTTTAGGACAAAAAAGGCAAATCTCCAGAAAACAAGTTGACTTCAGGACTCCTCAAAAAGTCCTGGTCCATTTATTCAGCAAAACCCAAGGGCCCAAAACAGGTTCCCAACCAGTGAGTCTTACCTAGAAGGTCACCAAGCTGGCTGCAGTGGACAGGTCAGTCTTCGCAAATTTGCTAAGATTTCCAGAAGGGTGAAAGGAATAGTGGAAGGCCTTCCTTCGGCTTAGGGGCTTTTCTCTAAAATTCCTTCTCTTCTCCCCATCTCATCTCTTCCCTCCTCACTCTTTTAGCTTACTGCCAGTCACCCTCACCACGGAAATCACAAGACCTCACACAAATGAAAAGTAAGTACTCCAGAAAGACCATGAGGCACCTAGCCCATCCTTCAAAATTATTTAAGGTACAACAGCCCATACAGGGACAAATGACCAACGATGACTAAGGCACAGCATTCTCTTCAATTTCTAAAAAATGATCCAAATGTATATAATATCTTCTACTTAATACAACTGAAAAGTATAGTAACATATTTTGGAAATATTTTTACTTCAATGCTTGAAGGTGAAGAGTTTCTTCTATTAATTTAAATTAACAAGAACTGTAGCATACTACTTAGTAATCAAGACATTACTGTGTCTTTACCTAAAATTCTTCCTCCAGATTAAGTATTTAGGATTTGTCTTCTATTCAGAAACTAGCTTCTACATATCCTCCACCATGCCAGAATGCAGACTGACTTAATAATAAATGGCCATTTTGAAAGAAAAAAACTAACCTTCAACCCCCCCTCAATTTACTTTTACTAGTATTTATGTACAAATCTGTATGTCCTTCAAACAGGGGACGAAGATGGAATGGCCATGTCTTACCACCATATCATCCAGGAATTAGGGGGCATTCAATAAATGCCTATTAAACACTTTAGTCCCCTCATAACAAGTTGGAGCATTCCAAAACACTGACTCCACCCCTCCAAGGTCTGCCGCCGGCTCCCGTTCAGAGACTGACTGTGTCCTTGCTCAAGTGAAATGAAACCTCGTTGCTCAAGAAGACCCAGGATGGGAGTAAGGGAAACCATCCGACCCCATCCCGCAGGGCAGCAGATCCTCTATTCATCCGTCAGGCTGTGGGTCCCGAGGCCTTTCCCACTCGATTCCGGTAACCTATGTCGCCAGCCGGAGATACGCAGGGGTACTAGCCCCCGCCCCACCCGGCAGACAGCCAGCCTGGCGTCGGGACACCGGGGACGCCTGCGCAGAACAATCCACCTCCCACTCGCCTGGCCCCTCCGCTCCGAAGGGTAACAATACCCCCTCAGAAAGACAGGCAGGGTAGGCGGGGGCCACCAGTACACGTCCGCGCGCTCCCCGGCGTGACCCCGGTGCTCAACCGTCTCCACGTGACGCGCCCACGCCATCACCACTCTCCCTTAAGGTGTCTCCTCACCTGAGCCGGGCTCCGCCCCCCTCCTCCTCGCTGAAGGAGGCGGTGACCCCTCTCCGATCGGACTCGACAGAGTCGGAGGAGGTGGGAACGTCCAGACTGCCGTCTCCGTGATGGGACTTCCTCCCCCTTCTGCCCACCCCCAGCCCACCCCTCCTATAGTCCCCCTAGCTCCTTCAGCCTCTCCGCCGCGGCACTCTAAGAACACCGCGGCGGCTGCCGACAAACGGAAGTGACGCGATGCAAGCTTCCATACTGAGCTCCATTTCTCCTCCCCCCATCGGGCTTCAACCAATTAGCAAAGTGGAGGGCGGGGCTTGGCATGAGTGCAGCCAGCTGGCGCGCAGAACCCGGAGGAATTTACTTGGCCCTCAGAAAAACTGACCAATCCAAGGTCCCAGGAGCCTGGTTATGTTTACTACCGACTGACTCCGTGAGCTCTCTGACCAATCAGCATTTGCCTTACAACACGTAAAAACTGTTATTAAATGCCTTTTAAGGCGGGATTTATCACTAAACCGCTCTAGGTTTGGACTATAGAAAAGCGACTGTTTGTTGCAGCCAATCAAAACCCGTTGTGGTTGAGGCAAGCGGGTTTTCCGCCTATTTCCACCAATCAGGACTGCTTGAGGTCTGGGCGCGCCCGGACAGTCGGTCCCGCCATTGGCTGGTCCTGTAGGCATGCCCAACCCTCGTGGGCGCCCGGCCCTTCGGTGACCCCGGGTTCCTTGTCTGCAGTGGCCTCCCTTTGCTGAACCTGTAGACGTGTGGGGTCGGTGGTTGAGTTCCCAACTCGTAGGTGTTGAAAAATATGATAAAGTTCCAAGAAGCTGTTTGAGTTGAATTAAGCCAAAATCCAGGCTAAAAATGGTGAATAAAAAACGCAGTCCATGTGATGGAATTAGGTTGGACCCCGCCCCAGATCCAGTCCTGGTGACGGCGCGTCTGGAAAGGCTGGCGCCCAAGGAGTCTGACTATCGGGCCCAGACTTCCGAATCTGACGCTTGGCTCCGCATTCTGTGCCTCAGGTCAAATAAGCCTGCAGTCTCCAAATCCAAGTTTATAATCACCTGCTCCCTCCAAAAAAAAAAAAAAAAAGGGAAGTTTTAAGCTCTCCCAGTCACGTCTCAGACGTGGAAGGGTCGCGGACTTCTGTGAGACGCAGTCAGGGGAGAGCAAGCTCGGGTGCACGCTCGGAGGAAGAACCCGAGCCCTGAGGGAGACCGGTCGGCTCGGTCCCCAAGAGCACAGGGCACTGGGGCCAGCGAAGAAGCCCTCCTTCCTCGGGTGAAGACGAGAGAAGAAAGCTGCCTTCTCCTGCGAAGCTGTCCGGGACCTCTGCGTGGCTCCGAAGACAAAGGCAGGCTCGCGGACGCGGCTGGGTTCTTTTTTGTGGTGGTGGAGGGGATGGGGGGAACTCCTTTAAGAATGGAACCGTCCCGCTTTTTCAGAATTTGACACAACCTATTATTACAGCTGATTCCATCCCTTCAGACGTCACTACTTGGAAGTGTTGCCCTTGGATTTATTTCTTTAAGCCCTCGGTGATGAATTGACCTCTGATGGTCAATTCTGTTCATTAATATTCTCTGACATTTTATTTATTCTCTCACACATATTTTGCCACCAGATAAGATGGTCAAATAAATAAAATGTGGAATGCTGACAGTAAGCCAGGCAATATGACAGAGCTTTTCCTGTCTGTGGCCCTTTCAGTAATGCTGTGACCTAGATATTATCTCAAATGTACAGACTGGCAAAAGTTAAAATGATTTGTATACTCGGTACTTAAGCGAGTGTGGAAATGGGCACCTGCCTATATTGTTGATGGGAGGATCGTTGACGTTCTCTTTGAAGATGATAGTGTCTATCAAAATTTTAAATATGCATTCATTCTCTTCCAGCTGGCAATTCCTTCCTAGAAATGTATACTACTGAAACACACAAATGTAGAAAAATGTATCCAGGGCTGTTTACCACAGCTTTGTTAGTAGAAGGAAAGAAAAAAGAAACAACGTAAAAGTGCATCTACAGAGGATTATAAAAAATTAATATGTACATATTGTTGACTAAAGAAAAAAAATCAGGCTTTTAAAGGATTAAAGTTATTTTTATTCCAGGAGTCTTACTGAGGACTATAGACCAAGGCCTGTGGCTTGGGAGCAGCTCCTTAGAAAGGTTCTGTCAGACTACTCCAGCACAGTATTTCAGCTCACTGCTTATATACCCTTTGTAGAGGTTCGGTATGTGCAAAATGACATCAGGTTTGCTCAGAAGTTACATTAAAGCAGAATCACATCAAGGTTTGGGTGTAAGAGTACATCTGGTTATAGATTACAGAGATGTAATCACTAACTCCATCAGATGTTCTCTTTTTTTTTTTTTTTGAGGCAGGGTCTTGCTCTGTTACCCAGGCTAGAGTACAGTAGCATCATCATGGCTCACAGCAAACTCCTGGGCTCAAGCCATTCTCCTGGCTCAGCCTCCGGAGTAGCTGTGACTACAGGCACTAACCACCACACCCGGCTAATTATTTTATTTCTTGTAGAGACTGGTCTCACTATGTTGCCCAGGCTGCAGACATTATCTTATGTGTAGGAAATGGTAAGGACTAGAGTCATTTATTTTTTAAGAAATATAGGCAAGACGTGTGGGGGTCCATATGCTGTATCTTGTTTTGTCTTCAAAGCATCCCTCCAGGGAGCTGCATGTCTTCACAGAGTCAGGGGTAAAATTATGCTGGCAAGCAGAAATGAGCAAACGTGGCTTCTAACATTTGCTACTTTATATGGGCTCCTTCATCATAAAGGTTCCCATATACATATGGAACAAAGCAATAAAAACCTGCATGTGGAAGTATACATAAAAGTTTATAAATGTATGACTAAATATGAAAGAATACTATCAAACTGTTCATAATAATTACCTCAGTGAAGGAGAGCTGGGGGATAAGATGTTTTAAGAGGGCCTTCTTAATTTTTAGTTTTATAGATTACTATATTAATTTAGCTCTTACAACAGGCATTATTATTTTAGCAATATTTATGAAGAACAGGAATTTTAGGTTGTTTGGGTTTTCAAATCATTGACAAAATTCTTCCTAATCTATAAATTTCTTAATAAAAGTATCAATAAAATACTTTTCAGAACTAGGCAAATGAATCCAAAGATTTATAAAGAATATAATATTGCAAGAATGGCTAGAAAAATTCTGGAAAAAATAAGGTAGCCATAGTCCTAACAATTACAAAAATACTTAATAGTTTTTATTATTTAAAGCAATTTGGTACTGGCATATGAATAGACAGACAAATCCATGGATCAAACAGTGGGTTCAGAAGTAGACCTAAATATATAACAAAATTTAATATATGACAAAGTTGGCATTTCAAATCAGTGGGGGAAATATAGATTACTTTTTTTAAAGGTATTGTGAAGCTTGGAAGTCTTTTGAGAAAAAAAATAAGTTGGATATCTACCTCACTTTTTTTTTTTGAGGCAGAGTCTCACTCTTTTGCCCTGGCTAGAGTGAGTGCCGTGGCATCAGCCTAGCTCACAGCAACCTCAAACTCCTAGGCTCAAGCGATCCTCCTACCTCAGCCTCCCAAGTAGCTGGGACTACAGGCATGCGCCACCATGCCCGGCTAATTTTTCTATATATTTTTAGTTGTCCAATTAATTTCTTTCTATTTTTGGTAGAGACGAGGTCTCGCTCTTGCTCAGGCTGGTCTCGAACTCCTGACCTCAAACAATCCGCCCACCTCGGCCTCCCAGAGAGCTAGGATTACAGGTGTGAGCCACCGCGCCCGGCCTCTACCTCACTTTTTATGGTAAATTTAATATTAAATGAATCCAATATTAAAATATTTTCTAAACTATAAAAAAACACAGAAGTTTATAAAATAATACAAGTATATTTATATAGAAGTATGTTTATATGTACTTACATTTTGTAAACTTGGAGTAGAGTAGACCTTTTTAAAAAAAATATTAATAACAAACCCTGAAAGCTGTAAAATAAGACTGATAATGTAGCTAAACAATAATTTACATTTTTCTATCATACAAAAAATTTCCTAATTAAAATCCAAAGATAAAGGGCAAAGAAAACTATTTGCACCACATAAGATAGATCTAAAAGGCTAAGTTCCTTAGGCTTTATACATAGAGTTCTTGAAAATCTGTAAGACTAACAACCAATTGTAAAAAATGAGCAAAGGATACAAATAGACAATTCATAGAAAAGGACATACAAAATCGCTGATAGACTGGTGTGCTATACAGATTATTTTAAGCTGAAAACATCTAACAAACAGTAACCACAGGAAAAAAAAATCTACACTTCTTTTACTGACTGAAGTAAAGCCTTAAGTAAAGCTGCCATAAATCCCCTCTCCAGGAGGTTTACATCCAGAAAGGAGATGGACCACTTGCACCTGGATGAGAAATTACATAAACAAAAGATTATCAAAACTTTCTGTACTTTCCACTTGTTTCCTCCCCATTTGTTTCTCATTAGTTTCCTACCATTTGCTTTCCCTTGAAGTCTTAGCTGTCCTTCTTATTAAGATGATCTATAAATCCCTAACTCTAGCTGTTAAGGGAGCCACTTTTTGTGCACTTCCACATATGTGAATAAACTTTGTCTTCTGTTAATCTGTCTTTTGTCAGTTAATTTGCAGGAATCCAATGACTGATCTCTGTTGGTAAAGGGAAAAACCTTTTTTCACTCTGAACACTGTCAAAATTCAAGTACAAATAATCTCATACTCAGTGATTATATTATACTTTTTTGGATTTTATCCTACACATATGCACAAGTGTAAAATCACATATGCACAGTTATTTACTGTAGCATTTGTATTCAACAATCCAAAACAAACTAAATATCCGTCAGTGGGGATTAGTTAAATAAAGTACATCCATGCAATGGAATCTGTGCAGTTGTCAAACAAGAGAATTGAAGGAAGAAACAAAGAATGAGAAGATTTTCACTTCTGCTGTAACAGAGTGATTGACTGCTCCCAGACTTGCTCCTTCCTAAGTAAACATGTAGAAAACTAGAAAAAGGCTGGGCGCGGTGGCTCACGCCTGTAATCCTAGCTCTCTGGGAGGCCGAGGCGGGCGGATTGTTTGAGCTCAGAAGTTCGAGACCAGGCTGAGCAAGAGCGAGACCCCGTCTCTACTAAAATTAGAAAGAAATTAATTGGACAACTAAAAATATATAGAAAGAACTAGCCGGGCATGGTGGCACATGCCTGTAGTCCCAGCTACTCGGGAGGCTGAGGCAGGAGGATCGCTTGAGCCCAGGAGTTTGAGGTTGCTGTGAGCGAGGATGATGCCACAGCACTCTAACCCGGGCAACACAGTGAGACTCTGTCTCAAAAAAAAAAAAATTTTGTTAAGCATCTACTATATGTGAAGCACTGTGCAAAGCATTGTTGAGAAAACCCTCATGGAGCTTACAGTCTAGTGCAGTGTTTATAAAAGAGGTGTCACTTTGCCATCTACATCAAAATTACAAGGGGCGGGTGCATGTTTAAAACAGGCAGATTCCTGGGACCCACCCCAGATCGGCTAAATCAGAATCCGAATGGATATAGTTCTAGGAGTCAGCATTCAGGTGACTCTTATGCAGACTGAAGTTTGAGAATCACTGACTTCTGGATTATGGAAGATTAATGAGCAAAGTCATTCATTCAACAAATATTTATTGAGCCCTACTATGTGCTAGGCAATCTTTTAGGCACTAAGGATATAGCAGTAAACCAAATTCCCCTTTCTCATGAAGTGCACATTCTAAATAGAGGAGGCAGATTATAAACAAACACAATGTGTCAACAAGCAAAAAGTGCTATGAAGAAAACTAAGCTCTGGTAGAAAGTTAATCAGTGATGCCGGTGCTATTTCATGTACGATGGTCCAGAAAGGCCTCTCTATAAATGTGATGATTGAGTCAAGACCCAAATGAAATGAGGGAATGAGCCATACAGATATCTGGGAAAGATTTTCCCAGGCAGAAGGAACAATATGGGCAAAGTCCCCTTGGCAGTAGTGTGTCTGACTGGTTTAAAGACAGAAAAGAGAACAATAAGTCGGCCAACAGGAAAGTGATTGGAGAAGAGTCAAAGAGGTATCTAGGTGTAGGAGCATGAACAGGTCATTTTAAGGACTTTGGATTTTACATTGTGAGAAACAAGGAGCCACTAGTGGGTTTTAAGCAGAGAAGCAAAATGATATGACTTATGTTTTTAAGTGTTTTGCTCTGGCTGCTATGTAGAGAACAGACTGTAGGGAGTATATTAGTTAGAGTAAATCTAAGGTGCTATAACAAAGTGAACCAACCTTATGGTAGTTTAAGAGAAAGGAGTTTGTTTCTCTCTTACTTAGCAGCCCTGATGTGAATGGTTCAGATCCGCAGGGTAGGTCTATTGCTCATGATAATTCATGGACCCAGATTCTTTCCAAGTTGTTGCCTTGCCATTGCTTAGGGCCTTGTCATGGACTGCAAGCTCAATGTCATATTGTCAAGATATCTAGGTCTCACAGACAGAAAAAGAAGACAAGGGTATTGAGGAAGCAAGCCCAAATGTCATAAGTCCCTGAATCAGAAATAACATATGTCACTTCTGCTCACATTCTATTGACAAGAACTTAGTCACACAGCCATATCTAACTGAAAACAAGGATAGGGTATGTAGTCCAGACAGACAACTATGCATTCAGCTGTACTTCTTTGACTATAGAAGAAGATCAAATGGGTTTTGATGGACAACTAGCAATGTCTTCCATAGACAGCTAGAGCAAATGAAGGTAGATATTGCAGTCATTCAAATGAAGAGTGATGGTGTCATGGACCATGGTGGTGACAGTGGACATAAGGAGGAGTGGCTGGTTTCCGTATTTGCTATACTTTGAAGATTTTCTGATAGACTAGATATGAATGTGAAAGATTCAAAGATGACTTCAAGAACTTTGGTCTGAATGACTTGAAGAAAGGAGTTGAATGAATGATTGGATGAAAAATATTCCACCTGAGCCAGATATTGTACTCTTCTCCCCATCTTCCGAAACCCAATACTACATCTTAGTGTGAATAAGACTCAACTTCTTCCTTGAAAGCCAGATTTCGAATTTCAATTCCAGCACTTTCCATGTGTGTGATCTTAAGCAAATCATTTCATTCTATTGGGTCTTAGTTTCCTTGTCTATAAAATAGAGACAATATTGGCATCAACCTCATAAAGTTACTGTGAAGATTAAATAAGGTAATGTACAGAAAGTACATAACATAATGTAGGACAAATAGGAAGCACTCAGTAAAATCAGCCCATCAGCCTTGTGATAAAGATTACATGTGATTATGTATACCTTTGTAAAGCATATAACACAATTCTTGGCACATGCAAAGTGCTCAATAAATGGCATTTATTATTATTAAACAGGGGAGGCTAGAGTTGCCAAAGACAAATTTAGTGACTTCCCAAATTATTTCAGAGACAGCGCTGAGAAGAGTATGTCATCTTACCACAATGCAGAAACTAAACGAATGTGCTCTATAAAGTTGTAGACTGTTACAAATATTTCTCTTAGACCCTTAGCTTATAAGTATCAGTCATAGTTTCTCCTTATCTTTGGTGTACAGAACTCTGACATCCTCCATCTACTAGTGTCAGAGAGGAATATAAATGATCTTCATTCTGTAGGGGTGGAGGGAAGGCTCCCTCTTCACCCACTGAAGGTTCATTGAAAATGAAGTGACAAAAAGCAGATTGATAGGAGAGAAAAACATACAAAATTTATTTAACATGCATAGCACAGAGGAATCACAGGAGAATTATTATCCAATAACTTAATGAGGTCCATATGCTTATAGACCCTTCTTTATAGGGCAAGGGGAGTTGGGGGTGTAGGAGTAAATGATTTTCATGGGAAATGAAGGAGCCCAAAGAACAATGGCCTAGGAAAAAATTCCTCTCAGCTCTGGGGTAGGTAGTGGTAATGTGAGGGGCAAAACTTGACTATAAATAAAAATTATCTTATTATGTAGATAAAGTCCCCCAGGTAACCTCTCAGAATTGCCTCAGAGAAATTATAAAAGGGTATCAGAGAGACAGGGAGGCAGGGAAAGATCAGAGAGAGTCCTTGAGGCTGCTCCTTTAGTTCAGCACGTCAAAGCATAATATTTGGTGATATCACTTTCTAAGAACTACCATTCCCCTGTCTGAAACTTCCCTAAAAGTTTCATATGTTAAAAACTGAGTTGATGGCTAAGGAGAGAAAAATAAAATTAGTAGCTGAGGGGCAAAGGGTTCCATTAAACCAATCTCCCATTTCTGGGAATAGGTCAGTCCAATTAAACAGTTGTGTCTCAATTCAGTAGGTGGTATCTGCAGGGCTCTCATCAAAGTTTAATCTCTATATGGTACAGGCAAACAGATTTCTAAAAGGAGGCATTTCTATGGAAACAGAAGAAAAACAAAGGTTAATGTCTAGAGCAAGCTATTTAGGCTGGTGCAAAAGTAATTGCGGTTTTAGCATTGTCGAAATTTGCTGTTTGATATTGGAATATATTCTTAAATAAGTGTGGTTATGATATACATCGTTTTAATGCTCATTTCTCACTTTACCTTTTTTGCTAATGATTTATTTCTTTCTATTTATTTTATATTTATTTTAGACTATGGAAATGATGTTAGACAAAAAGGAAATTTGAGCTATTTTCCTATTCGAGTTCAAAATGGGTCGTAAAGCAGCAGAGACAACTCACAACATCAACAACTCATTTGGCCTGGAACCACTAACAAACATACAGTACAGTCATGGTTCAAGAAGTGTCGAAGGGAGACAAGAGCCTTGGAGATGAGGAGCACAGTAGCTGGCCATCAGAAGTTGACAAAGACCAATTGAGAGCAATCATCGAAGCTGATCCTCTTATGACTACACAAGAAGTTGCCAAAAAACCCAACATCAACCATTCTATGGTTGTTCAGCATTTGAAGCAAATTGGAAAGGTGAAAAAGCTCAGTAAGTGGTTGCCTCATGAGCTGATCAAAAATCGTTGTTTTGAAGTGTTGTCTTCTCTTCTTGTACACAACAACGAACCATTTCTCAATCAGATTGTGACATGCAACGAAAAGTGTATTGTATACGATAACCAGAAAACCAGCTAAATGGTTGGACCAAGAAGAAGCTCCACAGCACTTCCCAAAGCCAAATTTGCAGCAAAAAAAAGTTATGGCCACCGTTTGGTGGTCCACTGCCAGTCTGATCCACTACAGCTTTCTGAATCCCGGTGAAACCATTATGTAGATAAAGTCCCCCCATTATGTAGATAAAGTATGTTCAGCAAATCCATGAGATGCACTGAAAACTGCAACACCTGCAGCCAGCATTGGTCAACAGAAAGGGTCCAATTCTTCTCCACGACAACGCCTGACCTCACGTCACACAACCAATGCTTCGAAAGTTCAACGAATGCGGCTACAAAGTTTTTCCTCATCCACCATGTTCACCTGAACTCTTGCCAACCGACTACCACTTCTTCAAGCATCTCAATAGCTTTTTGCAGGGAAAACACTTCTACAACAAGCAGAATGCAGAAAATGCTTTCCAAGAGTTCTTCAAATCCCGAAGCACAGATTTTTATGCTATGGGAATAAACAAATGTGTTTCTCATTGTCAATAATGTGTTGATTATAATGATTCCTATTTTGATTACTAAAGATGTGTTTGAGCCTAGGGATATTGATTTAAAATTCACAGTCTAAAACCACAATTACTTTTGCACGAACCTAAATATAAGCCAGTTTCTTTAGAATCTGGAGGGCAGTCTGTTGAGAAGATTTTTAGATTTGGGTTGGAAGCATCTACATGTGGAGCAGAGACAGGTAGGTAATGGCAATCAACAGATTTTCCTGGTCTATAGTTTGCATGTCACAAAGTTCGTGCAAATATAAGCTGTTGTGGTTTTTCTTTAAAGCCAAGTTGACCAGCTTTGGCTTGTGGGTCTCAGGGGTTAAAAAAAAGGCAGTTTGAATTTCTAGTGATTCCAAATCAGAAAGGTGGGAGAAAAACTGAAAATGTTAGTTTCGAGACTTGTGATCAGATATTAAAAGAAACTAAGAATTCAGGATTCAGTCCAGATAATAAAAACTCAAAAACAATGGACAGGGCTAGAATCTAATAACAAGTATACTATAGTTTTCTTCCAAAACATAATTTCCTTTCTCTAGTCCCCTCATTTCTGACAAATATAATCACAGTAAGACCAATTTGTTTGTAAAATAAGATTAGTTTCATTAACTTGGCCTGATTATTTGCATAAAGTTCAGCAACAACAGTGATTGATCATATAGGCTTTTTTAAAGGTTGGCTTTGCTGGATTTTTTTTTAAGAGAACCTCAGATTAATCTCTCAGAGCTGCCCAAAAAAATAGATGAAAAGTCTGTGTGTGGTCTCTTCTTTTCTCTGGTGGTTCATCTTTTCTGGTTATTTGATAAGACTCCGAGGGAGGGGGATCTTAGAACAATTGCATTCCTTTTGGAAAGAAGTTTTCATAATCAGGTAAAGAAATTCCAGAGAGAGTAGGAAAGATAGACAGAAAGGCCAGGGACCTTGAGGCTGTTTCATTAGTTCAGTATGTCAAGCACCATATTTTAGGGTATCATTTTCTGAATCCCAACAATACAAACCATAAGGTTGCTGCAGTTTTATTAGCCACTTGTAATGCTCACATGTTCTGGAAGAATAAAGCTCCCATCAGAGACTAAACTCAAGCCAGTTTACATGAATGCCTGCACTTGACAGGATAAAGAGACTTTCACAAACCAAACAAAGCAGAAAGACCTGTGAGAGCCTCTAGTCTCCTTTTCCTCCTTGGTTCTCAGTGTTACTCATTGAACTCAAGCAACAAAGTATATCTCTGATCAGGAAATGGGGTTTCTATTATGACCCATCTGTTATACTGTTATAGTATACCAGGACTCTGTGAATCCTTAGCCTGCCTCCCAAATTGGTGAGACTCGCAGCATTTGAGTTCTTCAGTTTGTTCGTGCTGTCCCCGTCCAAGACTGGAAGCTGAGCCATGCATGAGCAAAATATTCCAGAAGGGAATATTTTTTTTCTATACCTACTGCACAAATTAATCTTCCTTGGTAGTATTTACCTCCTACTTGATTTGGTTAGAACCCTGAATTCACATCTTCTATCTATCTGTGAAACATGTGCAAATTACTTAGGCTTTTTATGAGCCTCAGTTTTCCCAACTGTAAAATTGAAATAATGGTGGTATCCACTTCACAGGGCTATTGTGGGAAATGAAATAATGTTTGTAGAATACCAAGCATATATTAATCATCCAATAAATGGTGATGATGTAATAGGGATAGTGGTGATTAGAGTGGTAGTACTCATTATTATTAGAATTTCCAGACCATTCCCTTGCCACTTCCCTTCAAAACATTTATCCCATTTCTCCTCATGGCCTTATCTGCTTGCTTAATTTGTTGAACCACCTTCTAACCTGCTGATGATAGTTTAATGCATTCACCACTCCCACTAGATAATATATTACATGCATTCTGACGAGATATTTGAAATACTTATCTCAAAGAGTAATAAAAATGAAAGGGATGTACCCCAAAGAAAGAGATTTCGGGAATAGTTATTTTGCCTACTCCGCATTATATAAGCAGACCCTTATTCTATCTGGTGTAGAGCCAAGCCTAACTGGCTCTACACCAGTTATATTTGGCTCCAAATGTAAAAAAAAAAAAAGAGAGAGAGAGAGAGAAAGAGAAGGATGGGTGTTGCCAGGTATTTCAGAAAATGACTTTTGAGCCAAGCTATTTGAAGATATTATTTTGAAAAACAAAAACAAAAGAGCAGAGGCAAACAAGCCTTTGTCATGCCAACCTCCCTATTCCCCTGCCTCCCTGCATCCTAGCTCTCCACCCCACAACACAAATACACACATAAAGCAAATATCTCCGGATACCAGGTAAACTGTGTGAAAGATCATAACATTCTGTGAAAATGGGGCCAAGGGTAAACGTTGTGTTGTGTTGTAGTCAAATGCATTTGATAAGAAATAACGCATGAAAAGTGGAGCACAAGTCTTGTCAGAAATGTGCAAAAACACCTCTGTGTCTCTCACAATTGATAAACATTAAAAGGCTGAACACAGAACAAAACGAGTCAGAACCTTCTCTTTCTGAAAATATTGAATTTGCTGTGGCTATTTTTGAACACCCTGATGGCCCATAAGAAGTGATTAAATCTTTTAGATGTGAATTGATCTTTTCCAAAAGAGCAGAAGATGCTGGCTAGGGTATCTGGCTGCTGTAGATTTTTACGTTTCAATCAGACACTGGAAAAGCTTTTTTGTATAAGACAAAGGGCTGTGTCATATGTTCTTCCAAATGAAATTGACAACACAGAATGCCACCCTATTCTTCAATTTTTAATCTCTTCCAGGAGTGTTTGTCATTCTTGGTAACTTTCCAAAGGACCCAAATCTGAACCCTCTTGGCTGAGACAGTGCAAGGCTTCCCAACAAGAAATGATTTTACCTAAGAATGTAGAATTTTCCATGGATCCTGAGTGAGATCTACTTTAGAAGACTAAAGTTCTAAGTCAGGCAATAAGACAATTCAGAAATTTTTAAGTACAAACCAGGGCCAGTCTCACCAGGAAGTGGCTGTCTATGTTTATAATTTCTCATCAGTTTATCATGCAGTATCAAAATTCATTCCTTTGCAGTAAGGCACAGAAGATGCTAGTTAAAAGGTATCTCCCTCCAAAAAAAGGAGTATGCATATATTACAGTTTATTTGGGAAGGAGGCCTGCATGAGTCCTTTGATAGAGCCAGAACATTTGGGTGTTAACTGTACCAATGGAGAGTAGGTATAAAGCAAACCCTGGTTTCTAGAGCTGGGGGTGGAGTGGGAGGAGGAGCAGGCACATCAACACTAAACAGTGTGGCCAAGAGTCAGCCTTCTGGGCTTTCTCCATCTTTAAGCATCACACAATACCTTCTTATTTTACGCTAGCCCCTGAAGGTCCCTGAATGATAACCAGGCATTATCACCTTAGTGGGATCTTAATCAGTCTTTTCTGGTAACTGTGAAAAGCTGAGAAAGCTAGAGACACAAGAGGAGGAGATGGGAATTTATGAAAGATGTGGAGATAGAGACTATTTTTCCCTCACTCTCGACATTGCTTTCTATGACTCTACTTCCTCGCTTACTTTTTCTCAGAGAAGTGGGAGTTACCTGAGTGATGAATCTGGTCAAAAAAACCTACTCCAGTTGTCCCAGATCCTTATCTCCTCTTATTCTTGGGAGTTAGGCTCTCCACAGAGAGTGCGTGACCTACTCTGTTCCTTCATGCAGAGAGTTTTTACGGAAACATAAATATCCATGGGGAGCGGAAGGACAATATGATGGTGTAGAGCTGTCTCTGACTGGATGGATTAAGTCTGGGATGCAGTTTCAGAAAGTTCAATTATCCACAGATATAAGCTGCATTTGTGTCAGCTTAATTAGAAATAAATGGGCTATTTCACTTCCCATCTGTCTCGCTTTTTTTTTTTATTATTTCAGCATATTATGGGGGTACAGATGTTTAGGTTACCTATGTTGCCCTTGCCCCTCCTCTCCCCCCCCTAAGTCTGAGTTTCAAATATATCTATCTTTCGGGTGGTGCGCATTGCACTCTGCGTATGCATATACCCGTCCCCTCTCCCTCCTCCCCCTTCCCCCTCCCCCCTGCCCAACATCCAATAGATGTTATGCTTATATGTGCACTTATGTGTTGATCAGTTAATAACCAATTTGATGGTGAGTACATGTGGTGCTTATTTTTCCATTCTTGGGATACCTCACTTAGTAGAATGTTTTTTTTTTTTTGTAAATATCTGTCAGTTTTGAATTTTGAGATGTTATTTATTGGACCTCCTCCGGTCCAAACACCTGATGCAGTGGACCAGAATACAAAGAAATAAGCAAGAACTAGAATTAACAGGCTAAAATAACAACAGGAGGATCTCTGGGTGGGGCTAGGACACATGGCTATAGGCCTTGGACTTCAGCATGCAAACAGGGTATTTTGAACTTGGCAGTTTATAGAGGCTTACACTGGGCCAAGACTCTGGTGTATGTAATTATACAATTAGCTTTTAAATGCAAAAGGCCAAAATTCACCTCTTCATGAGAAATTTCTCCAACCTGAATTAAAGTTCACAGATCATAGACTACAGATATTTGGGTAGACTGGAACCCCTGGCAAGGCTAAAATCAAGATTTCTTCCATCTGTCAATTTTCCTTAAGATAATATTCATTCTTTAGCAATTCTGAGTACTGAATATGGATAATGAAATTTTATGTGGCTTAACTTCCCTAGGGACTATGGATTGGCCTATGTACTGATTGTTGCTACATAACAAATTATCCCAAAACATAGTGGCTTAAAATGAAAACATTTATTATCTCACAGTTTCTGTGAGTCAGGAATCCAGTTGAGGCTTAGCTGGATTCTCTGTCTCAGGGTTTTTCACAGGCTGCAGTCAAGCTGTAGACTTGGACTGTAGTCACCTCAAGGCTCAACTAGGGGAAGATCTGCTTCCAAGCTCACTCACATGGCTGTTAGCAGAATTCAGCTCCTCAAAGACTGTTGGACTGAGGGACTTATCTCTTTCTGGCAAATTCCTTGTCACATAGGCCTCTCCATAGGGCAGCAGCAGGTGGTTTCATCAGGGTAAGCAATGAAACATCAGAGACTTGGCGTTGAACTAATATAAATTCTGAGACCCTGAAGGAATTGCAACAATTCCAGTAAGAGACAGCACAGGCTAAAACTGCTCAAGAACCCAAACTCTGCACTGGCCTTTAGAATTTTTCTCATTAAGATTGAGTAGAATAAGAAGCTAGGGAGGATACATTTTGGT
This sequence comes from Avahi laniger, assembly GCA_963575035.1. NCBI lineage: Eukaryota > Metazoa > Chordata > Mammalia > Primates > Indriidae > Avahi > Avahi laniger. The sequence continues at coordinate 24,112 of CAUYSK010125076.1, read as the reverse complement.
CTCTAATTTCTTTGAACTTTCACTCACAAGGAAAAGAAAACTTTATTTTGAACTTTAACTTCTTTGGACTTAAATAAATTTGTACTTTCATTTCTATGGACTTTAACTGAAAAGTACAAAGGAATTTGAACTTTAATGTCTCCTTAGAAATGTGATAAAAAGATTATATTCAAATGAGTGACATCTTATTGCTATACTTTATTATTATAGGATTTTTATGTTGTCCTTTGATCTCATTCTATATCCTCTGATAGGCTACTTATGACAATGTAGCTGGACATCACTTGAGAAGGGAAATAGAGTAGGTAACAAATTTTCGTCCTTGGGTAATGTGTGATCTTGATATTAATTTAGTTAATTTAGTCTTCAGACACATTTCAAAGCCTCTGGGTACACCACCATATACATTGCCCATCACCAGTCCCAGTGATTGCTATTGTCAGAGTAACCTCATCAAAATGGGAACATGACTGTCCTCATAAACTTCTGACCTTTTCCTTCCATGGAGATGACTCAATGGTTAAACTTAACAGGTTAAGAGAAAAATAAACCAAGGAGTATTAAGGGAGGCTCTTCTTCCCCACTCTACATGTTTCTTTCAATGTTGATAGTATGAGATTCCTATGGAGAAGAGAAGGGTTGGGAGTGATTTACCTGGTTGATGAGCTACGAACAAGGAACTGGGATGTGCATAGCTCTATCCATACTGCTGCTTCTTGGGATATGGCTGACTACAGAGGAGCTGTGTTCTGTTCTGATTTCTGCCAACAGTGAGAGATGCCTTGCCCTATAAGAATGTCCTGTTATGGTACAGTACAGACTATGACCAAGGAAGTAAGTCTCTCTAACACAGGGCCACAGTGCTGGAAACCCCACTTTCTCACAGATATAAACCGTCTCCTTCACCCTAGCCTTTATCCATATCAAAAATGATATTTTAGACTCCATCTTCAGATTCCTTTGAATTTTTCAATTGTTCATAACTCAGGCAAATAAAAGTGCTGTGCTATTGGTTGGCTTTCCACTTGCTCACAAACAGAAATGGTCTAGGTATGAAGAGATTGCTTCTCAAGATGACAAGAAATGGACAATTCCAAAGAAGAAGGGGTAGGTGGAGGCCATGGTCAGGCCAAAGACAACATGAAAATCTTGGAGGGTACCCAAAACAGGAAGTTGGACTCCCAAAAGGGAGATGAGTCTTAACCACTTGGCTGAGGGCCAGCTCTTAGCTCCCAAAATAATATAACTATTCTCAGAACTTTACTTTAAAACTAAAAAAACCCTTTAAACCCTACAAACGCTTACTTTTAAAAATTCTCCTGATTCAACAAGGTCTGAAGGCTGAAGCAGAATTGAGTGACTGTGATAAACAGGGATATGATCAGTGGCTCATTTGCTTTCACAAATTCCTTATCGCTTATGGGGATTTGCCTGATACTGGGGACATTAATTTGCAAATAATGTCTTTCTCTGGGTCTGGAAGAATTTCTGTCATTTTCTTCATTCTTGTTGACATTCCCCCAATAATTTATGAGCTTCCCTTGATATGTGGAAGGATCGATAGCTGAGCGTGTCTTTGGGAACTAAGTTGACAAAACAACAGTAACATGCTCCAGTGAGAAGCACCACATTTCTCATCCTGGTCAATATTTGAGGCTGGTGAAACATAGAGGTGAGTCTTTCTTTGTGCATATCTATGTCTCCTAAGATATTCTGAAATACAGATCCCTTTCTAACTGCCAAAGAGCCAAGAAACAGCATTAGAGGCCGTAAGGAGCCCTCTCAGAGGCTGCCATGGAAGTAAAGAGTGAAGAGATGGGCTCCATCTCCTCCCCTGCTGTACCTGAAGCATCTCAGTTTTAATCTGTTTTATATATTAGGATTTTAAATTTTTTATTTCAAAATATTAAGAGGTTAAAAATGTTTTTGTATACATGAATACCTTGTATAATGCTTAAGTCGAGGTTTTTAGTGTGTCCATCACCAGAATAATATTCATTGTACCTGATAAGTAAGTTTTTACCTCTCATTTTCCTCCCCCTTCTTGGTTTCCAATGTCCTTTACATCTCTTTGTGCCCGTGTGTACCCATCATTTAGGTCCCAATTATTAGAGAGTACATATGCTGTTTGTTTTGCTATTTCTGAGATACTTCACTTAGGATCATGGTCTCCAGTTGCTGCAAAAGGCATTATTTCATTCCTTTTTATGGCTAAATAGTATTTCACGGTGTATATATACCACATTTTCTTAATCCTCTCATGAACTTATGGGCACTTAGGTTGATTCTACATCTTTGCAATTGTGAATTGTGCTGTGATAAACATTCAAGTACTGGTGTCTTTTCGATAAAATGACTTCTTTTCCTTTGGGTAGATACCCAGAAGTGGGATTGCTGGATTGAACTGTAAGTCTACATTTATTTCTTTGAGGAATCTCCATACTGTTTTCTATAGGGGTTGTACTAATTTGCAGTCCCACCAACAGTGTATAAGCATTCCTATCTCTCTGCATACATACCAGCATCTATTGTTTTTTGACTTTTTAATAATGGCCATTCTGACAAGGGTAAGGTGGTATCTCATTGTGGTTTTAATTTACAGTTCCATGATGATTAGTGAAGTTGAGCATTTTTTCATATATTTGTTGACCATTTGTCTATATTTTTTTGAAAAACTTCTATCCATGTCTTTTCCCCACTTTTTAATGGAGTTGTCTGTTTTTTTCTTGCTGATTTGTTTGAATTCTTTGTAGATTCTGGGTATTAGTCCTTTGTCAGATGTATAATTTGTGAATATTTTCTCCCATTCTGTAGGTTGTCTATTAACTCTGTTGATTACTTTCTTTCCTGTACAGAAGCTTTTTGAACAAAAGGTTCCACAATTTTAAAACATTTGCAAATTAAACAACAAAAAGACAAACAACCCAATTTAAAAATGGGCAAATGACTTGAATGGACATTTCTCCAAAGAAGATATACAAATGGTCAATAAGCACATGAAAAGATGCTCAACATCATGAATCATTAGAGAAATGCAAATCAAAACCACAATGGGATACCTCTACACACCCATTAGGATGGCTATCAAAAAAAAAAAAGACAACCAAAAAAAAATAATAACACATAAAAAAAACCCAGAGGATAACTAGTATTGGTGAGAATATCAGAAATCTATACAATGCTGGTGAAAATGCACAATGGTACAGCTGCTGTATAAAACAATATGGTGGTTCCTCAAAAAATTAAAAATAAAATTACCATATGATCCAATGATTCCACTTCCGGATACATACACAAAAGAATTGAAAGTAGAGACTCGACCTAATATTCATACACCCATATTCATGGCAACATCATTTACAATAGCCAGTGATTAATGGATAAACAAAATGCAATACATACATACAAGGAAATATTATTCAGCCTTAAAAAGAAAGGAAATTCTGCCACATGCTACTACATGAATGAACCTTGAGGACATTATACTAAGTGCAATAAGCCAGTCACAAAAAGATAAATACTATATGATTCCACTTATATGAGATACCTAGAGTAATCAAATTCATAGAAGCAGAAAGTAGAATAGGGGTTGTCAGGAGCTGGGGAGAGGGAGGAATGGGGAGTTATTGTTTAAAGTGTAAGGAGTTTTGGTCTGGGAAGATGAAAAAGTAACGGATATGGGTGGATGGTGGTGATGGTTGCACAGCAGTGTGAATGTGCTTAATGTCACCGAATGATATACTTAAAAATGGCTCAAATGTTCTGAAACTATGGGCCTTGCTATTGATGTTGTGTGAGACATTACAGCTTTGTTGATAATGAGAAGAAGTCTTTTGCAATGTACAAGGCAGAGAATTCCTTAATAATAAGCCCCCAGTGTTAGAGGGAAATGTTTGGGGCCCAGAAGATCACTAAAGAATAGGGGGAGATGCCATTCCCAAAACTATCAATTCACATGTGGCTGATCAAGAGTGAACCACAATTCTAAGCTGAGTCACCAGAGGGGTTTTCATCATCATCAAGAACTAGGTAGTTATCACTCCTACTGGTGTCCACTTTGAAGAAAGAGTGCTTCCAGGCATACCTGGAGATTTCTAGGTCAACAACTGCTAAACATGTTTAAAAGTCATTTATATGTTATACGCAAATCTCAGGGTCATCCTTGAACTCTCTTTTTCTCTCATATCCTACATCCAGTCCTTCAGCAAACCTTTAGACTCTGCCTTCCAAATACACCCAGAATCTCTCTGCTTTCCATCTCTTTTTCCATCATTCTAATACAAGCTGCCATTATCTTTTGCTAAGTGGACTATAGCAGCCACCTAACTAATTTCACTGCCTCCATTTCTGCCTCCCAGTGATCTGCTCTAGACAAAGCAACCAGAGGGAGCCATTTATAATGTAAATCAGGTCATTTACATTATGTACAAAAAAGGCAGTGTAAGGCAACTGCTAAGAGTGTGGCTTCGGAGCTAGACTGCCATGGTTCACACTCCAGCTCCACCACTTACTACCTGTGTGACCTTGGCCAAGGAACTTAATCTCTCTGGGTAATCTCCCTCATCTTTACAATGAAGATAATATTAGTAGCTACATTATAGATATGTTTGAGAATTACTGAGTTGATACACTCAAAGCACCTAGAACAGTACCCGGAAACATAAATATTAGCTATCGTTATCATGTCACTTACCTGCTCAGAACCCTTCAAAGGATTTCCATCATGCTTGGAATAAAATCCAAAGTCTGTACTATGACCTGTAACATCCTACATGAATTGACCTCTACATACTTCCCTGATTTCACTTCCTATCATTCTTCCTTGCTCAATTGATTCTATTTACATCGGCCTCCTTGATGTTACTAGAACACACCAGATATTATAATACATATAGTTGGTAATTTCATTTGTTCATTCAAAAAATATTGTTGAGCACCTACTATGTAACACAAACTTCTCTTGGTTCTTAAAATATTAATACATCAATAAAAAACAAATGAAAATCTATACCATTTATGAACACATATATGCCCTTCTCCCTCCCACCTTTGTTTCTTTAATCCTAAACAAATCAAAGATAAGTAAAAGTTGACCTGGGAGAACGTGGGGCCAAGCAGAGGCAAGAGAGAAGAGTGAGAGGCAAGTGGAAGGTCTAGTTTCCCTTATGAGTGTCAGGTTTCTGTAAATTGGGTGGTTTATCAAAAAAACCCCGAGACCTCAGGGCCAATCACCTACGTTGATGTCCCTCAGTCCAGAGCTGCACTAGTCTGCCAGATGAGCCAGTCCCATCTCCCCTGGGCAAGGCCCATAAACAAAAAAATTAATTACACTCATGTTCCCAACTGAAACATTGAAGATCTTCCACTCTACATTGCGACAAAATCACATATTTGTTTAACTCAATAAATAAGTATAACATGAGCCAATAAGTCACTGAAGGACTATTTAGCAGATCATTTTAAAACACGATTATTTTAAAACATTGACTAAATTTATTAAGAAATACATAATGGATTTTTTTTAATTAGTGTAGACTAAGAAGGAAAATTCCATCTTTTTTTCAGCTCATTACTAAATTAACTCCTGAGTTTCAAAACTTCATTTTCTATAAGGTAACCAAGAACATTGACCTTTGAGCCAGTCCAACAGGAGTCCAGGGCACTCTTGACCTAGGCCCCAAGATGGCCCCTCCTGGACACTTCACAGCCCTCACACTCAGAGGTTCCTTTGTGACATTGTTTAGCCAAAAAGCAGAGAGATAAGGCAAAGTGAGGACACCTTCTCAAGACCCTATGTCTTCCAGGTCTGCAAATGCTATAGTGGCAGTCCCCTACCCTTTTGGCATCAGAGACCAGTTTCATGGAAGACAATTTTTCTATGGGTCGGGACAGGGGATGGTTTGGGGATGATTCAAGCACATTACATTTATTGTGCAATCAAATCTCTCTGCTAATGATAACCTGTATTTGCAGGCCCTCGGCAGCGCCTCAGCTCCACTTCAGATCATCAGGCATTAGATTCTCATAAGGAGCATGCAACCTAGACCCCTCGTATGTGCAGTTTACAGTAGGGTTCATGCTCCTGTGAGAATCTAATGCCGCAGCTGATCTGACAGGAGGCAGAGCTTATGCAATGATGCGAGTGTTGGGGAGCAGCTGTAAATACGGATGAAGCTTTGCTCGCTCACCTGCCACTCACCTCCTGCTGTGCACCCTGGTTCCTAACAGGCCACAGACCAGTACCGGCCAGTGGGCCCAGGGGTTAGGGACTGCAGTGCTATAGGATACAGGCTGCAGAAGGGCTCCAGGGCTCAAAGAAGAGGTTAGACAGCCAGTTCAGCACAGACAAACCCCACCATTTTCTCCGTCCTTATTCAGCACTGCACCTCACTGGCTATTAAGTCATACCCCCCCAATGCAACAGGTAGCAGGTTGTGAATCAAGCTTGCTGTTTACAGGAATCTGGTAATAAATCCTTCTTTGAAGCAAAAAATATCCTATAATTCTTCTGCACATCCACACCATATCCACAAATTTTCTATTTTTCCATTGTGTATTTTTTTAATTATACAAGTACAACCTGGATGTATTCCTATAAAAATGCAATTGGTACACATAAAGTAAAAGGCCCCCTTGACTATTGCCTCCTCATTCTATCCCCCTCCCCAGAGAGAACCACTAAGATCAGTTTGCTCTATATCCCTCAGTGCCTTTTCCTATTCATCTTTGTTATCGTGTGTGTATATATTTAAATTTATGAAGTTTTGTGAGATTTTTCTTTTATAGAAATAGTGTCAAGTTACATATAGTGTATTTTTCACTTACTTTTTCTCCTTAACAAGATGTCTTGAGATTTTCCACACCCCTCAGTATATACAGAACTATCTTATCCTTTTTAACTGATATATAATATTTTATAACAGGGCCACATCCTTGTTTATTTAATCAGTTACCTTTGGTAGGAGAGGGAATTAGGTCAATTTGTTGCTGCAAAGAGCATCCTTGTACATCCTTATGCATGCAGGTGGAATATCCCTTATCCAAAATGCTCAGAATCAGAATGTTTCTGATTTTTTCTTTTTTCAGATTTTGGAATATTTGCATTACCACCGGTTCAGCACCTCTAATTTGAAAATCTAAAATGTTCCAAGATGGAAATGTCTAAAAAAGAAAAAAGAAAGAAAATCTGAACTGCTCCAATGAGCATTTCCTTTGAGCATCATATTTGCACTCAACAGGTTTCCAATTTTGGAGCATTTCAGATTTCAAATTTTCAAGTTAGGGGCGCTTGACCTGTATTATATATAGCCAAATACATTCAAAAGACTGTGCCAATTTATACTCCCCAATAGTAAACTGGAGTATCCATTTCTCTTCACTCTCTCTAACATTAGTATTAACCAACTTTTTCCATTTTGCCAATCTGATGGGTGAAATAATATCTCACTTTTTCAATTTGCAATTTCCTGATTACTACTGAAGTCTACTACATTTTCAACAGCTTAGTGAACTTTGAACTGTCTATTCTTTGAATTTATTTTAATCGGATTTCACCAAAGTACAAGTGTTAGGTGGAGTGCACAGGTGAATGTCCCTGAGAAACAATTTCTATCTGAGAAATACATGAAAGGGTGACTCTGTGATCATCAGGTCCTCTGTTTTCTTTCTTTTATAAAGCTGAAAAGAAAACATGAGTATTTTATCCAGAGTCCCTTGTAACATGCTTCTCAAATTTTTTCTAGGACACTCAAATTCTACACCTAATGTATCATATTTTGTGGGCTCCCATGTTCACTTGGGCTACTCTTGCAATTTCTGAAAGACGCGCTATTATACACAACATCTTTTCTTTTGTCAGATAACCAATCAGGGGTTGGTTTATTTTCCTAAAACATCTCTTATTCTTGATAGCGTACATTTTAAATGAGATTCCAATAATATGCTTTCAAATAGAATTTGTGTTTCCTATGGGTTGCGAACTTGCTTTCCTCTACTTTCCAGTTTTCCCCTACTAATTCGCTATTTCAGAGACAATTGTCTTGACTAGGACTGAGGAAGCTTGGAACTGATGGTTCTGATTTTCCCTCTTTCTCCATTTTTCTATGGTTAACCACAACAGTGTGATTCATCCACAGCCAATCCCTCTATAACTCCCTGTTTACTCCCCAAAGCCAGTTTATTTCCTTTTCCTGTGATTTCTAAGACAACTTATTTCCAGAAATGATCAACTACAGCCTCGAGAAAATATGCCACCTCTTGGGGTTATTACTCAAAACATTTAACAACCATATGGCTCAGGCACAGATAGATATGACTGGATGTCGAAACAGGGCAAACACTGGTCTTTATATCATCCTAACACCAACTGTCTAAATGCCAGTCTTTCTTGAAATTACTTCTCCCTGAGATTGCCAAACCCTGTCTCTGCTATCACATCACCTTTTTGTCCACAAAACTTTATTCATTCATTCAATACACATTTATCAAGAGGCTTCAATGTTCCTAATATTCAGGCATTGTATTAGAGCAAAGACGCTCTCAACTTTAGCACTATTGACATTTGGGGCAGGATAATTCTTTGGAGGAGAGGGGCTATCCTGCACATTGTTTATCAGCATCCCTTGTCTCTATCAGTAGATACTAACAGTGCCCCTGCCCTAGAATCATGACATCATGACAATCAAACTGATTTCAAACATTGCTAAATGTCCCCTGGTAGGACAAAATTCCTCTTCGTTGAGAACCACTCTGTTAGATGTTGAGGAGATACAGGAAAAGAATGACAACATCTCTGCCCTTGGTGAGATTACAGTCTCATTTAACATTTCATTTAATGTACTGGCTTGGCAGCTTAATATATGTTTCTATTGTTAGAGTTGTATAACCTAAATATTCAAGCTTCACCCTAAGTTTATAGAAGCATCTCTGCCTTGATAACCTTGGCCCTAAGAGTAAGAGATGTAGGTAATGAAAAAAATAGGTCAATTCTTATAAGTTTCATAAATAAAAACTGAATTACAATTGCACCTTTTTAATGCCATAGCTAAGTGCTAAAGAATTGTGGCTAAATACAACTACATTTCCCCACTGATAGAATTTCATTGCATGGAATCATTTTATTATCTATGTCTGAGTCTAAATAGATACTGACTCCTCATACTTTAGGTGTTGATTAAGATCATGTGTGTAAAGCAACTAGCCCATTTCTGAGTGCTTTTCATTATCTCATTCATTCATTACAACAAGCCTGTGAAGTAAACTCTGTCGTAATCTCAATTTTAAAGATGAGGGAACTGAAGTGCGAGAGGTTAAGTAAGTGGCCCAAGGTCACACACCATTTAGTGGTGGACCCAAAGCCCAAATCCTCAACTACTACACAGCACTGCTTTAATGAGGATAAAGAAGTGATAGAATGATGAGGAAGAGGAAGAGAAAGAAAAATAAATAATTAATCTTATCCCTGCCTCCTTTCATGGAGCCAAATATGGTCCCAAAGACAAGAGAAAGATGTTCCCTATTGTAAATTCCCCACACCACTTTGGAACTTGATTGTGACCACGTCAGCACCAGGTGCTATAGACCCAAAGTCAAGTACCACTAACAGGTCATAAAGGCATGTTCTCAGAGGGGATATGAAATCAGTAGGAACTAGTAGCCTTGCTCAAGGTCAGAGAAGCAGGAGAATAAAATCCAAATTCTTTAATGATATCTCACTACCCATTTGCTGTCCTATCCTCCAAAGTAAAAGAACTGCTTGCTGTGGAAGAGGATGCTCAAGGTCATAAAAGCAGGAATCTCAGAAACAGGAATAACAAACAACTATTAGTGAGAGAATCCACCAAAGGTCAGTCTTTAGATAGCAGCTCGGAATGATCCTCCACCAAAAATGTAAGCAACTCCACTGAATGTGGAATATTTCAATGTTTCTCTTCCTTGTTCTTTTTGCCTCTGCAATATAGAATCTGCAATGACTTGATTTTCATCCCTTGCCAAGTCCACCCAAATTCACTATGCTAGGTAAGTAAAAAAATAAAATACAATCAGTTTTGCTACAACATGACATATGCATTCTTTAAAAACTACTGCACTATGAAAAATTGCACAATAAAAGCTGCAGGGCTTATGAGGAAAGTGGGGTTAGAGGAACTACAATAAAAATATCAGTGACACGTTAAAAACCAGCTAGGAAAGGCAGCACAGTTTTACATGTGTTAATGGTTAAGAAATACATAAACAAAACAATAAATATAACACTTTACCTTGAAAAGACCTAAAGTTTGTTTGTGGATATGGGCGTTGCAGCTTGTGAGTTATTGTGAAGTGTTGGAAAGAGAGTTATCTGAAATCAGATGGAAACTTGTAACACTAAATGTGGATGAGTATGGCTGGTAGATGTTTGTGGTGTGCATTTTATGTATTACCACACAGCTCGGTTGAGCTGCCTGTAATTTTCTGCATTCACCTAGTGTTTCTTGCTGATGGAATCATGCTCAAACAAACACGAAATTCATGTCATGCTCAAATTGTTCCCTAATATATCAATTGCATTGGAAAAAATTCGCATTTTCAAAACAGACATTACAGCAGAACTGACTTACAGTGATTTAGCTAGTAAGAAGATGGAAGGCAATGGCAGAATGGAGCCTTATCAAGGACAATCAGCCTCTAATGAAATCTAGAGACATACACCTACAACTAAAGGAAATTATTTTTTTTATATTTTTCCCTTTGTTCCGAGATCCTAAAACAAAATACTGTGGGGGCTGCAGGTCCTCACCATCCCCTAGTGTGACAGCACTGCCCTAGACCTGCTGCCTTCCCCAGAGAGAAAGAACAGATGAAGGAAGAGGCATCCAGGACCATTTGACACTTAATGAACAGCCCAACTGAACTGGATAGAGATAGAAACAGTACCAAATGTCCATTTTTAATTCTTTCTCTTGATGTTGTACTTTCAAATCTGATTCCCTCCACCTAGGATAATCTCCCCCCTTGTGGTGGTTTCAAAAATACATCTACAAATTCCCTGATAGTCCCCCACTTCAAGAGGTGGAGTTTAATTTCCCTTCCCTTGAGCATGGCCTGGACTTAGTGACTCACTGAGCGATCATGTCCAAGATTAGGTTATGGAAAAGGGCTGTGGCTTCCATTTTCATTTTTTCTCTCTCCCAATCAGATCACTTGCTCTGAGGGAAGCCAACTGCCATGCTGTGAAGTGCCCTAGGAAGAAGCCCACGTGGCAAGGAACTGGGGCCCTCCATCCAATATCTGGCAAGAAACTGAGGCCTGCCAACAATCATGTGAGTGAGCTTGGAAGAAGACTCTTCAATCCCAGCTGAGTCTTGAGAGGTCTACACTCCCACTGACAATTTGACTGCAACCTCATGAGAGATCCCCCAGATCCACTCAGTTAATCCATTCCCAGATTGTTGACCCTCAGATACTCTATGAAATAGCAAATGTTTGTTGTTTTACCCTGCTACATGTTTAGGTAATGTGTTACACAGCAATAGATAATTAATACAATTCTTCTCCACTAGCGTCACTTCTAGGTCATTAAGTATGAAATGTCCAATTTCAAATCAAAAGTGTAGTTTATTATATCTCAAACAAGAAGCAGTACAATTAATCAAAGTATTTGCCTAAACTATTGACTCAGTTTGGCCATCTTAATGGTAGCTTGTTTATGCCAATAGAGAAGCCTGGAAAGCAAGTGGTGATGAAATCACGAAAGGTGTTTTCCACAGCTTGTTGAGAATTGAATATTTTTCCTTGCAAGAAGTGGTCCAAAGCCTTGAAGAAGTGGTAGTCAGTTGGTGAAAGGTCTGGAGAATATGGTAGATGACAGAGAGTTTCCAAGTCTAGCCTCTGCAGTTTGAGCGGCATTGTTTGTGGGACATGTGGTCAAACATTGTCTTGCGAGAGGATTGGCCTGTCTCAATTGCCTAATCTCGGCTGATTAATCTCAAGTATACTCATTATTTCATCCACTTGGGTGCAGTAGACATCTGTTGTGATTGACTGACCAAGTTTCATGAAGCTGTAGTGCATAATAAAAGTGTTGGACCACCAAACAGACATGATTAGCATTTTTGGATGAATATTTGGTTTTGGACTTTTTCAGCACATCCTCATACAACCATTGTGCCAAATGCTTGAGATTGTCAAAAAGAATCCATTTGTCATCACACATAATGATACGATGTAGAAATGGTTTGCCTTTATGTCATGATAGCAAAGAAAGGCAAGCTTCAAGACAGTTTCTCTTCTAACACTTGTTTAATTCACGCGAAACTCATCTATTCAGCTTCTCTACCTTGCCGATTAGTTGCAAACGGTCCAATATCGTTGGAATAGTAACCTCAAACCTTGCCGTTAATTCACACATAGGTTGAGATGGATTCGCTTCCCATCCAGCTTTTGGCTCATCATTATACATCTTCGTCTCAGGTCACCCACATGGCTCATTTTCAAAATTAAAATCACCAGAATGGAACTTTTCAAAGTATCGATGTACTGTGCATTCATTAGCCACATGCTTCCCAAACACTTGGTTGATATTTCAAGCTGTCTGCACTCCATTGGTTCCAGGACAAAACTCATATTCAAAAATAACAGGAATTTTTTGACTCATCCATGTTTCACAAAAATTGCTCTAAAAAATTTTGAAAGATAATCACAAGCCATAATGTGTGTTTGAAAGACTGAGGATGTACCCTCAAAATAAAAATAAAACAAGAATTTCAAAGTGAAATGTCAGAGATATCTACTGTCAAACTTAGTATTTAAGGAAATTGGACATTTCATACTTAACAAGTTAATATTTGTTCTTTAGCAAGCACCTGAAGTGTAACCCAGTCCGTGAAATCATCCCGACGCTGTTCTACTGAGCCCATGCAGTGATTTTTTGTTTGTTTGTTGGGGTTATTGTATATTTTCAGTTCTTAAACTTCTGTTTGGTTCTTGTTATACTTTTTGAAAATGTATTTACTGAGGCTTTCTATTTTTCCATTCCTTTCCAGGGTTTTGCCCTTACTTGTTATCATATTTTTATAATAGCTGCTTTAAAATCTTTTCCAGTAAGTCCAACACTCGTCATCTCAGAGTGACATCTGTTGATTGTCTTTTCTCATGCGACTTAAGATTTTCCTGATTCTTCAAATGCCTAATAATGTTGGATTATATCTTGGATGCTTTGAATTTACCTTATAAGACCCTGGAATTTGTTTAAGTCCTAGAGAGAATGTTAATGTTGATATTTTTGTTTTAGCAGGCACAAATTCCACGTCACCTTCTATGGGTTGTGGTTCCAAAGTTCATTCCATTTTCAAAGCCTTTTCAGCACTCTCCACGTATGCCCCACATGCCTGCCTATAATTGGATGATGTGGGACCTGGGTGGTGGTCCATCTGTTTGTTTAGTTCTCAAAGTCTTTATTCTGCCAAATAGGGTCTAATCCACACATATTCACTCAGGGTAAGCTCAGGAGCTCATAAACAACTTTATAGGGTCACTTTCCCAAGCTTCTCTCTTTCTGTGATCTCTTCGGTATTTTATAGTTCCCTAAGATCCTCCCTTCAGTCCTCTGGCCTAAGTGGAGCTTTAGTTATCCTGCTCTGCTATGCAGTTTTGCAACTGTGCCCTTGTTTTAGGGCCAAGTGGTGGTGAACAGGGGAAAAAAAGCAATGGGCATTGGCCCAACTCTCTTTTAACCACAGATCCACCAGAAAGAGAAGAAGATTCTCCACCCTCAGAGTTTTAGCTCCTGCAGGCTCCAATTATCAGTGGCTGCCACCATTGCCACAAGATTTCTTCAGAGAAAAGGAAGACGTGAAAAATGGGAAATTTCCACATTAGGTGTTAGGAGTTTCCTTTTCCATTCTTTGAGCCAAATTAGATCGCTTCTCCTAGAGCTCTCTCTGTCTGGTCCCTGATGCCTACTTCCAGGTTTCTGGTGTGCTGAGTTCAGACCAGAGTATACAGGAGGGAAAATAATGGTATACTTACCACCAGTTCAGTGGGATTTTTGAATTCTGGTTCTTTCTCAGTATGTTACTATTTATTTCTCAGACTCCCCAATGCACCACTCATTCTAATTGGGTTTTATAGCTGTATATAGTGGAGAAGACAAGGTACAATGTGCTTACTCCATCTAATCCAGAACTGTAACCCCATGATTGATGCTGCACTATAAGTATCTAATTTTGCTTTTTTATTTCCTCCTGGGAGCTCCTTGAGAACAGGCGTTTTGTGTATCCCCCACACCTAGAACAGAGCTTGGCATAACATTGGCAATTAGTAAATTATTCTGTAATAAATGAATCAGTAAAAGACTAACCAGGAAAATCTATCCATTCCTAGAGCCCAAAATTAAAGAAAACAAATTTGGCAGCATGAGTGTGGGACAGAACTTATACCAGTGGGAAAGGGTTCCAATGCCCTCTTTCATAGTGTCACTTTTTTCCACAGAGACCCACTGATGGCAATACCCCCATCTTTGCCATCTAATCCATTGTTAGTTCAGAGATTTTATACATAGTAATAAAGGTGTGGTTATAAATAAAGATGACCATCAACCAATAAATTTTAATGAACAAGCCCATGCAATGTCCTCAACTCTACACCAGGCACAGGGAGGATAAGGCATTGCCCCTGTTCTCAAGGACCTCACAGTTGCAATAGTTAGTTACAATGACAAGACTAACTCATACTGAGAAATAGAAAAAAATTCAAGACATGATATAAGGAAATGTTTAACTGTGCAGGGTGCTGTAGCAGTTCAAAGGAGGCACAGATCAGTGTAGGCTAGCAGAGGACAAGGCAAGGCTTGAGACAAATCTTGAACTATGGGTTATGGTGTAGTAATTGGAGGTCTTTTCAGAAAGATTAAGCAGCACAAGCAAAGGTGTGAAGACAGGGAAGGACACAAAGGACAGATGGGCCTGATTAGAGAAAAGAGTACATTTGATGAGCCATAGAAAGTGTCATGCTCTGTATTTATTGCTGCATTCTGGCCATACTATCAAATATTATTAAAATTCTA
Source organism: Avahi laniger (assembly GCA_963575035.1). Lineage (NCBI taxonomy): Eukaryota > Metazoa > Chordata > Mammalia > Primates > Indriidae > Avahi > Avahi laniger. Next base: position 9,069 of record CAUYSK010125076.1, on the reverse strand, counting down.
GGGCTAGGAGGGATCCTCGTTTAACTATATCCGGTGCCTGAGGCCCCTATTGTTTTGTGTATCTAGTTCCCCCACGCTGCTCCCCAAAGACACACACACACACATGCGCGCACATACCCACACACACATACACACTTTTTCTGGCCACATTGACCCATTTAGGATTGTGCTAATCAGTGTTTCTCCAAGAATTTTTTTTAGAAGTATCAGAAAAAATACCCTCTCTCCACTGGGGGCATCACATGGAGAGGTCTTGCATGCAGAATAAAGCAAAGAAAGGGCACACGGAGCCCAAAAAATGGAGAGACAGAGCCTAATGATATTAACTGATCTTTTGAATCAGCCCTTTCTGAAGTCACTTTCCTGTTACATGAGACAATAAACTCTATTTCTAAGTTGTTTGAATTAGGTTTCTTTCGTGTGCCACCGAAAGAGTCATGAATAACATAAACCTTCTCCACACTCTCCTCACCAAGTGGCTAACGAGTCAAATGCCTTGGAGTCCCCAAAGTATATGGCAATCATTTATTTCTGAGGTAGACCATTATATCGTTAGACAGTCCTGATAAAATGTTATTATTTTTATTGAGTTAAAATTTATATCCATGTTACTTCATTTTCTTTGTTCTAGTTCTCATCTCTGGAACCAGATGGGACAAGAATAATCCTTCTGGCACACTCACCTGAGGGCAACTTTTGTGTCTTCCCTGAGATTGAGCATTTAATACTCCTCACATGGCACAGTTTGCATGACTTCAAGTCCCCTTACCATGCTGGTCACTCTGCTATGAATGGGCTCCAGTTTGTAAAAGGTATTGTCTAACTGAAATATTCCAGGGATAGTTTGACCAATATACATTACCATGTGATGATCAATTCCCTCAGATTCTAGTACCAAGTGGCTCCCAATCTTGGTTTCCCATTGGACACACTTAGGGAGCTTTAAAATACTGATTCCTAGGCCCTAACCGCCAGAGTTTCTCTTTTTTTCACATCAGATGGATAGCATGCTGACGTCATAACAGTGTTGGAGGGAGACACATCTCACACACACATATGAAAACCCAATCATCACGCTTAGGAACTACAAAAGAATCTATCCCCAGAGTTTCTGATGCAACAGTTGATCTGGGTTGAAGCCTGGGAAACCAGGTGTGTGAATAACTATATTAATGTGGCTTAAAAATGCACAGCCACATCTCACAACTAACTTACATTTCACCTCATTGTACATTAACATCCCTAAACTTTTCTTACATGATGTCTGCTAAGCCACACTCTTGGCAATCAGTTTCTTGATTATTCCCACCCCCAATAGTATTTTATTCATATGTCTATTAAATGTCATCTTTCAGATTCAGCCCATTCACCAAACTTGTCAAAATCTGTAGAATCCTAATTCTGGTATCCATTGCGTTTACAATCCCTTCATAAATCTAATGAGCCTGGGTTTTTTTATTATTTCAGGCAAGTTATTATATTAATAAAAATGTTTTATAGGACAGGGTTAAAGACAGAACCCTGTGACTTGTTAGTAGAAAATGTCATTAACAATATCCAGATCTGTATCCATACCTTTTGGGTGTGTTACATCAATAAACTAACTGATGTAATTATATAAGTGAGTCCACAGATCTTCATATGTTCCACAAAAATGTCATAAAAAGTCTTGCTAAATGCCAGAATGACAGTTACATACATAGTACATGTTACATTTCCCCAGAGCCATCACTCAACCAATCCTATCAAATAAGTGCATGATGTTAGTATTATATGACTTCTCAGTAAATCCATATCAGCTCCCACTGATCACTGTTAACTCTTCTTTGGATTTATGCATTATCTTTTAATAGCGATTTCTAGAATCATTGTCTAAGATTGACATCAAGCTTGTCAGTTTATGGTTCATGCAATCCGTCATTACTTCCTTTCTAAAACCTGGAATATCATTTCACCATTTCATGTCTTCCTGTATATGGGTAGAAATCAGAGTCAAACTTCTTTAACTTTCCTAATCTGCAGAAGAATGTAGAAATTAATGTATATGATCCTATCTGATGTATGACTTTCTCATCTAAGATAATGTGTCCTATTGAAAACTGAAAGTAACCAGAGTAACTAGCCTCTCCTTCCACCCTCACTTTCTGCCACAAAATTGAGTACTACAGACATTAGCAATCATCAAAATACCCCATTGGGGAACCAAAGAAACACTCCCTTCTCCGGCTTGGCTCAATATTCTTTTCCTTCTTTGTCCAATATATTCACTATCATTGTGTGTCTCTAGTAGGGGCTGACAAAGTGCGAGTCAGGGGTGGGGGGAATCTGTAATCAACTTTTATGTGTGGCTGTACTGTAACTTTCAGTATTTTTCTGTTTTACCATTCTCTTTGAGCTAGGAGCAAAGAGAGAGCCCACATTATTATTTAGTAGGAGCTACAATTGAAGAGTCTGGGCAGCAAGCAGAATAAGGAGCAGCAGAATATTCTTTTGTTCTCACACAGCTGCTTGCTTGTTACCTCCATATTTTATACATTTAGATCCTGCCTGTAAAATGCTTTCATGTCTCTTTTCCTTCTTCTCTCATGTTCTCTCTCTTTCTTTTCCTCTACCTTCTGTTTCTCAAATATACTGCTATATTCTATTCTCATGGTGGAGCTGGGCCTCTTAAATTGATCTGAGTTCATTATTTTTGTCAGTTGCATTCCAATTAGATGCACTTTTTTATTATTTTTGTTGTTTTTATTTCAGCATATTATGGGGGTATAAATGTTTAGGTTGCATATACTGCCTTTGCCTCACCTGACTTAGAGTTTCAAGTGTGTCCATCCCCCAGACAGTGTGCACCGCACTCATTAGGTATGAATGTACCTATGCCCTCCTCCCCCTCCACTTGCCCGACACCCAATGAATGTTACTACTAAATGTTAGATTTACACACTGGAAAGGGAGTTGAGATGAGGAGAGATACTCTCATGAACATGGCTGATCCTAACGGAATTGGATGAAAAGTGAAGGTCTATCTTAGGTGCCACTGCCCCTCAGCTCCTACTCTCAGGCATCTGCTACTTACACAACATCTCCCTTTTGTGCCTAGACCTGCTATTGCAGATATATTACTGACCTGCTCTGTGTTCAGGACTTTGAGCCTGCTCTGATACCTCTTCTATGGGTCTTGGCCCTCAGATTACATGCCCAAGGCTCTACTGGCTGAGCTATCCAGGTTCACTCTATAGCTGTTGGAAAGGAGGCTCTGGTGTAGGAATATAACCACTGGCCTTGGTCAACTCAGCCTTATCACTGATTTGCTGTGTGTCTTGGTCAAGCTACTCAACTTTTCTGAGCCTATTATTTCATCTGTGGATTGGGGATAATAACAAAAACCACAACAACAATAAGAAGAAATGCTAACCCCATGTGATTGTTATAAAGATTTAAAATATGTGAAAGAATTTTTAAAACTTTCATCAATGAACTAAGAAGAGTGGGCTACAGAGTCTCAAGGCTCTCATATATGCTGTATATGTGTATGTAATGTCATCAGTAATAATAACAATAGTTAAAATGTTTCAGGGATAACTATGCACCAGACACTATTCTAAGAACTACATGTACACATCATGTGTATATATGTATACCCACATACATACATACATATTAGACAGGGGTCTCCTGGAGACCATGGCACCTACCTGTGCTGTCTTCACCTATACGAGAGAGGCATTGTGGTACACTATAAAGAACACAAAGTAGAGCATCAGGAGCCCTGGACTATACTCCTCACTAAGCCATGAACTCACTCTGCAACCTTGGGCAAGTCACCCCCACCAGTGGTGAACTAGATGATGCTTACAAATTCTTCCTCTTATATGCTGAGACTAATAATAGGAAACGACATAGCACTAATGGCAAGGCAGGAAGAGGACCTCACTGTACATACTGGTTGAAAATAATTTGTTCCCATTCCAGTTACCAGGGCTGGGCCAGCCTTTATAATCAATCAGTATGTTGGTGTCTCTACTAAAGAGGATGAGGAAAATGAGCACCAGTTATTTTGTTATGTCTAGATTTTGATTGCCTTCAAAGGCATGGCAGGAGATGCTTCTGGCCTTGATCCCCACAGGATTCCTCTCTCACTGATTTTTTCAGATTGAGACATATCTCAATCCTTATCCTGTTAAATACTGTTTAAAAGTTCTAAAATACCAACTTCCAACCTCAGAACCCAAGCAGGTCAGGCCCCATTACTAAGAGCTGAGGTAAGTTTTACTTCTGTCCATCCACTGCTGTGAAAGGTTACCAAAGCAAGGCCACACCTCATTGTAGCCCTAAGAAGATTCTCCATTCTTCTCTAAGGAGTCTCAAAAGGATGAATATTTTCCAAGTGGCCACCCAGGTGGTGTGAGAAGAGAAGTCACTTACTCAAATTGCTCTCTTTTATAAGCGTACACTTTCATGCATGAAATCCATCTGAAAAACATTGCTATGATGGAAGCCTTCTGTAATATGCATACAATATGTGAGTTAATACATTAACCATTAACACCTTATTCTACATTTTGCTTTATCATGTGAGTTTGACAGACAACAGATCCCAACAGGAATGAAACACAGGACAAGGAAGTTTGGGCAATAATTGTTGCAAAGATGGTAAAGAGATATCCAGAGACAGAGGACACTACTTGAATTGAAGGCCTGGCCTGGGAAGCATGAGTATACGTGGCCTGTGGGATATAGGAGTATACTGGAGGAAGTGCATGCTTTTCTAATCACGAGTACCTAAAATTTCATTTTCTCCTCATAAATCCAAGGCCTGGTAAGTAGAAAGACAGAGATAGATCATTGCAAATTTTAAAATGGATAAAGCAAGGCCAGGAAAGATGAAATTCTTTGCCCAAGGTCACTCACTGTATCAGGAAACCTTGTGAGTTGTGCTGGAAGCAGTGGAGGATAACAGAAATACACATCACTCCCCTACTTTGAAGCTCAGTTCACCATATGGAAAATGAGGAGCTTGGACTAACCAATCCTAATACCCCCTCTAATTCTAACCTCCTGTAACTAAGTTCTCAAGAACCTGCTGATGTCCTGTAAAAGCAAACAGAATAGATTTTGGCTCTAATGACACTTCTACTTTGAGACAGATAGTTTTTAAGCCAATATTTATTAAATGTTTGCTATGTGCCAGACACTACACAAGTCCCTTCACATGCATCATCTCATTTAATCACCCCAAAACCCTATGAGAGAAACACTATTATTATTTCCATAAGGAAACCGAGACTTGGAAAGTTTAAATAAATTTTCTAAGATCATACAGCAGATAAATGATAGGGCCAGAAATCAAACCCAGGGCTGTCTGATTCCATATCCTGGCTCTAACCTCTGCTTATCAAAATGATAGTAGAGCACATATTACCATCCTCCCTGAATGACCAAAAATAAACAAAATGCAAACAGTGGCTGTGTGATGTCATGAAAAGTAAAAACATTGGATTTAGGTAGATGTGGTATAACTTCTGACTCTGATAATTAACTCTAACCCTAACTTTTCTGATTTGTAAAATGAGAATGAAAGAACTGATGTCATGACTAAATCAGAGCAAATGATATAAAGATGTAAACCACCTGACACTTAGTAAATAGCAACAAGAGAGTTCCCTTCCACTGTAAACCCCTATCAATTAAGCTTGTGAACCAAAGGGTAAATGCAATCACAATTATAATAATTATATTCAGGCTCCACAGGTTATGTGGTTCTAAAAAGACCATCAAGAGTGTGATAGAAAAGCTGCCTATTTTTGCAAAACAGGATTAGGGCCTGTGCAGCTGAAAGAAAGCAGGTAGGCTACATGTTTTTTTCTTTAGTTCTTATGTCACATACTCATTCTGCATTTGAAAAATTAGTGGGAACAAACCCAAGAAGCCAAAATCAATGTAAGCCAAGGGCAGCATTCCTGCCACTGCTTCAGCTCCCCAAAGCTGACTCACTTTAACACCCGCATTCCTGTCGTCAAGGAAACAGGATTCTCTGGGTCCTAGGCATATGGTGAGAGTGGCTAGGATCTCCCTGTTCAGATGGTGGAAGAAGGGTGCAGACGGAGAGTGAGATTGCTGAGCCCAGGCTGTGTCAGAAGCCAGAGATGGTGAAATGGAACTGCCCAGTTCCAGCTCTCTGAAAACTTCCTCCCCTAAAGAAGATAAAGAAGAGAACACCAGGGGTGAGTGCTACCAGCTACTAGCTTGCTGAACATTCCCAAGGTAAATAACAAAAATCATAAGATCTTCTTAACCTTTACAGAGCTCCTGAAGCTCACAACAATGCTGTGAGGGAGGCTGGGCAGAGATTATCACCCATTTCACATTTGAGAAATCTGAGGCTGAGAGACGGTATGTAGCTTACCCTCAGTCTCACAGACATTAAAGGATAGAAATAGTATTCGAGCCTGAGTCTGTCTAAATCTTAGAGTTCACTACATCACATGGGAAAAGACAAAGTCATGAGGAGTGCACCAGTGCACAGCCCTATGATCTGCAGCTTCTTGTCAGCATGAGCCATGCAGAGACCTACAGAAATGCTGGCGCTGCATTTATAAAGGGGACCGAGAGTAATAAGTCCAGGCTGGGGAAGTAGAAACTTTCATTCCTCACACAGCAAGTTCCCACCATGCTTTGAAGACCCAAAGAGACCTGGCAGAATTTGGAAGAACCAACAGAGCTGGAGTTAAAGAAAAACCCCTTCCTTAGTAAGAACTGTCTTCTAGGTGAAAATAGAATAAACAATGAAGACAGAAGAGATTAGAAAGATGTCTATTCTCACGTATTTGGATTTAAAGCAAAATCATATGTTCATTTAAATTTCATGTGAAAACAGAAGAAGTCCTCAACTAAATATGTACATGGTCATAATCAGTCTATCAGTTGCCACAATAATGCTGCATAGCAAACCAAGCAAATCACCTCCAAACTCAGAAGTTTGAAACAACAATCATTATTTTATTTACTCGTATGTCATTCACCTAGGTCAGATGCAGATGGATTTGGCTCCAAGCTGTGGGTTCGGTCCAGGTATGTCACACATGTCTCTTATCCTCTTTGAAGTGGCAGGATCCCTTGGGCATGTACTTCTCATGGTGCTGGCAGAAGGGCAAGAGGACAAAGCCACACAAAAAGCACAATCCAAGTCTCTGCTTTTTCTAGGTCTACTTAGTCATATAGCCAAGCCCAAAGTCCAAAGGTGGGGAACCACACTCCAACCACCTCTAGGCCAAAGCAAACCATGTGGCCAAGCCCATCATCAATGGGGTAGAGAAGTATATTCCTCCCATAGAGGTTGGGGGGAAGGTTCAAGGGACTGAACAACAATAATGTATCAGTCACTGAAAAATGTGGGTGTAGGGTAGCATGAATTTAATTTAAGAAGGCAGAAGAGTATGGTGGTAAAAATCTTAGGCTATGACATTAGGCATACCTGAGTTCAAATCCTCACTTTTCCAGCGAGTATACTGGCTTTATATGCCCAACCACCATCTTTTATGTTCCAATCTTGGGAATGGTGAGAGAGGATATAGTCAAAATTAGGGAGAACATCTGTTAAACTTAAGACATCACCTCTCAAAAACACTTAAAATTGCTGCAGCCAAGAAGAAACAACATTTTTATGTACCAAAGAGTTCCAGTTAATTGTCTTTAATTTTTAAACTTTTTCCCAAAAAGAAAATGAATCATTTCCTGTGACAAACCAAAATTACTCTAAAGAGCAGAACTGAGTTTTGGCTCCAGATAAATTGGAATAAGCACATGCTAGACTTTTTCTCTCACTGAAATTAAACATAGAACCTGGACAGAATACACGAATCATCTATTCAAGGACTCTGAAAAGTAAATAACAGCAGGGATAGAAAGAACGTCAGAATTTAGGATATCACCAACCCTGTGGTCAGTCTACCATTTTTTCCCTCCTGTATGCCCTGGCCAGAAATCAAGCCAGCCAGAAACCCAAAAGTAAGTACTGTGGCGCACATAGAGAAAGCCCCAGAAGCAGCTCCCTAATTGTGGCTCAAGGAACAGGAAAGGAAATTCCTAACACTCATAAAATGAAGGAAAACCCCTGGTTTCTTTTCCTTCTTTCTCATTTCTGTTGTGCTCCAGCCTCTAGGCAATCCTTCAGCTATAGCAATGACATGGCAGCAGCAGGTATTGGAAAACAGATAGACCACTACCCAGGTCCCAGTCTGGCCACTGGGTAGCACACATGCAGGAAAGATTCAAACAGCCCTGCAAAAGCTTTGAAACTAAACTGATACAGAAACCTCAGCACACAGATGTGTTAGAACTTGTGATTTGAACCGAACCATATCAATTGCCTGATAAAAACAACAAATCAACTTGCTTCATTGGATTTAAACAAGACCCAGAATCTCATAATGTAATATTCAAAATGTCCATGATATAATCCTAAATCCTAGTCCTATAGGGACTACATGAATCTTTTTTATTATTATTATTATTCCAAGGTATTGTGAGGGTACAAACATTCTAGTTACACTTTATGTCTTTGCCTCACCCAAATGCAGGTTAAAGGTGTGCCCTTCCCTCCCTTTAGTACTCCCCGTGTCCTTTAGTTATAGATTCGCCCCCCATCCCCCTAATCCCTGGAGAGTATTTCTGCCATGTGATCACCCTAGTGTTGATCAGTTAGTACCAGTTTGATGGTGAGTACAAATGGATCCCGTTCTTCTGCTCATGTGGTGCCTCACTTTGGATAATGGGCCTAAGTTTAGTCCAGGAAAGTATAAGAGGTGCTAGATCACTGTCGTTTCTTATGTTTGAGTAATATTCCATTGTAATCATATACCAAATTTTAGTACTCCACTCATGGATTGTCGGGCACTTAGGTTGTTTCCACATTCTTGCAATAGTGAATTGTGCTGCCATGAACATTCGAGTGCAGATGTCTTTATAGTAGAATGTTTTGTGCTCTTTTGGGAGATGTCATGGCAGTTTTTAAACAATTTTCTGGATTTTTTTAACTTACTGAATATGAATGATAGTTCCTGAGAATGGAGA